>CM060595.1:50789105-51081605 GCA_030578255.1 Tiaroga cobitis
GCAAGGGAATCCCGCTAGACCACGCCCACAACGAGGCCACGCCTCTCGTGGAGTGCGCTCTGACACCCAAAGGACACTGCAGCCCCTTAGAAGAGTAAGCCAGCGCTATGGTATCAACTATCCATCTGGATAGGCTCTGTTTTGATGCGGCCAGTCCCTTGGAGCGCCCGCCAAACAAAACAAAGAGCTGCTCGGTCTGTCTGAAGACAGACGAGCGGGACACATAAGCTCTCAGCGCCCTGACGGGGCAGAGGAGATTAGCATCCTCCTCCTCATTATTCACCGGGAGGGCGCACAGGGAAATAACCTGGGCCCTGAACGGTGTGTTGAGGGATTTGGGCACGTACCCGTGCCTTGGTTTGAGTATGACTTTAGAGTCATTAGGCCCAAACTCCATACATGACGCGCTTACTGAAAGCGCTTGTAAGTCCCCTACGCGCTTCACTGAAGCAAGAGCCACAAGAAATACTGTTTTGAAAGACAGGTGTTTCATGTCTGACTAATGGATCGGCTCGAACGGGGCACCTTTCATGGCTTCCAGAACCGTAGAAAGGTCCCACACAGGGACTGAGGGGGGTCTGGGAGGATTCAGCCTCCGAGCTCCCCTGAGGAATCGTACGACCAGGTCGTTTTACCCCAGTGACTGGCCAGACGTTGGTTTTGCAAACGCTGCTATGTATACTTTGAGTATACATAGCTGCTATGTATACTTTGTATACTTTGAGCTGCTATGTATACGCCACGTATACTTTGAGCGTGGATGGAGTTCTACCCTTATCCAGCAGCTCCTGAAGGAAGAAGAGCACTTCCGTAACCCCGTAGTCTACGGGTGAAAAGCCCTGAGCTTGACACCAGGTAGAGAACACTGACCATTTCGAGGCGTAGAGCCGTCTAGTAGACGGGGCCCTAGCCTGCGTGATCGTGTTTTGCACTCCCTCCGGGAGGTTAGCGGGTACCCATTGATGGCCAATGCGTGTAGGGACCATAAATCCGGGCGAGGATGCCAAATCGAGCCCTTTGCCTGAGAGAGGAGGTCTCTCTTCACCGGTATAGGCCATGGGGCAGTGCTGGTCAGCTGCATCAGGAATGGGAACCAAATCTGGTTCGTCCAGAGCGGAGCTACGAGCAGCACTGGGCATCCGTTTTCCCTGATTCGCTCCAGCACTTGAGGCAGGAGCGAGACGGGGGGAAACCATAGAGGGGGCAGCGGGGCCATACGTGGGCCAGCGCATCCCTGCTCTTGGAGAAAAAGTCCGGACAGTGAGCGTTTTCCTGGGACGCGAACAGGTCCACCTGCGCTCTGCCGAATGTCTCCCACAGCAGTTGGATCGTCTGCGGGTGTAGTGACCATTCCCCTGCTGGGACATTGTCTCTGGACAGTCTGTCTGGTCCCAGATTCAGGTGACCAGGCACATGCGCTGCTTTCAGTGAAAGCAGGTTGTGCTGAGCACAGACCAGGAGGCTTTCCGTCAGCCTGTAAAGGTTTCGGGACCTGACGCCGCCCTGGCGATTTATGTATGCCACCACTGACATGTTGTCCGACCGGACTAGGACGTGGTGGCCTTTTATCTGGGGACAAAAACGCCGTAGCGCGTTGTCGACTACCAGCTTTTCCAGTTTATGTGTAGAAGCTTTTCCCGTTCCGACCACTGGCAAAAGAACGGTCTGCCCTCAAGCAGCGCTCGCCATCCCGAGGTGGAGGCGTCCGTAGACACCACCATCACACTCAAGGGAGTCCCCAGACTCACGCCTGACTGATACCAGTCGGCTATTTTCCACGGTTCCAGAGCCGAAACGCATTTCATGTCGACCCTGAGGCGAAACAGACCAGGGGTCCACGCCCGGGGTGGAACTCGCGCATTCAGCCATAACTGCAGTGGGCGCATGCGAAGCAGGCCCAGCTGAAGTACCGAAGATGCTGAGGCCATGAGACCTAGCATTTTCTGAAACCTTTTGAGCGGGACTATAGAGCTGCGGCGGAAGGATTTCGCGGCACGCTGAATGTCCAGTCCGCGCTCCGGCGACAGACGTACTGTCATAGACAACGAGTCCAGCACTGTTCCCAGAAAAGAAATTTTCTGGCTGGGAAACAGCGAACTCTTCGCCCAATTGACTGTAAGACCCAGTCTCTCGAGATGCTCAAGTAATGTGGACCTGTGTTCTATGAGCTCTGAGTGTGATCGAGCTAGAAGCAGCCAATCGTCCAAGTAGTTCAAAACTCGAAGGCCCTGAAGTCTCAGGGGTGCGAGAGCCGCGTCCATGCACTTCGTAAATGTACGCGGTGCTAGGGACAGGCCGAACGGTAGGACTGTGTATTGATATGCCTGGCCCTAGAAAGCGAATCTCAAGAATCGCCTGTGACGTGGCGCAATCTGTATTTGGAAATAGGCGTCTTTCAGATCTATTGACATGAATCAGTCTCCCTGGCGAACTTGCGCAAGGATTTTCCTGGTTGTCGGCATTTTGAACTGGCGCTTCAAAAGCGCTTTGTTCAATTGCCGTAGATATAGAATGGGTCTGAGACCCCCGTCTTTTTTGGGTACCAGAAAATATCTGCTGTATAGCTTCCCTTCGCTCTGAGATAAAGGTTCTATGGCCCCTTTGCTCAGCAGTTTCGCTATTTCGGCTCGAAGTAGATGAGATACTTCTTTGTTTACCGTGGTTTCGACACGCGCCGTGTAACGGCGGGTACGTCGAGCGAACTGTAGCGAATAGCCTCTCTTTATAGTGTTCAACACCCATTCTGATACCCCGGGAAGCTTTGCCCACGCATTTGCCTGAATAGCTAGAGGTAGAATGCGATCCGGGCTCTGGCTGCGGCACAGCGGCGGCTGCAGAGCTTCGGTGTGCTGAGACATAAACACTGTGCTTAAAGTGTGCGAGGCGGGGGGCGCGCCGATCATGGCTGGCAGCCTGGTCGCGCTCGGTTTCTCTATGACAGATTGTGGAGAGAGAGCGAGCGGGACAAACCCTGTGGGTTTTAGCGTGTCTGTGAGAGAATGTGGGCGCGGGACAGTGGGCACATTTACTGCACTGAGAACACAGTCGGCTTGCGCTGACTGAATGTGTGTTGGTTTCGTTTTTACAGAAACCGTGGGACACGCATTGTGTAGTGTTTGTGGGCACTGTGTCGTGGGCACATTCACTACGTTTGCACAATCGACATGAGTCGATTTTATTTGTGCTAGCCCTGAACTGTGGCGGGCTGTGTCTGTGTGTGGGAATGGGCACTGAGACGTGGGCATTCTTACAACACTCATAACACCATCGGCTTTGGCCGGGACACCAGAAAATACACTCTTTATTGGATTTATCTGGGTAGCCGTAAAAACAGCTTTTGTGTGCAGGGAAGCGGGTAAATGAACCGGCTTGTTGACTGCTAAATACGCTGGAACAGTCACATTGCATGGAACTGGACGAGCGAAATGTTTCGGTTAAAATCCGGCAGCAGCGAGATTTGAACACCGTCGCTTTCCTAGGATGGCTAGGAAGGCTTTGAGACCTCGGGCTTGATCTCGATCCTCGGCCGTCATCTCAGACAGCGTTAACCACAAATGTCTCTCAGCCACGTTGAGAGAGGCCATGTTCCGCCCAACGGCCTGAGCAGCAGATTTAGCGGCGCTTAGAGCCAGGTCTGTAGAGCTCCTTAAATCCGCAACGCTGATCGATCCCGCGCCTTCCTCGTCCATTTTTCAGAGAAGGTCGGCCTGGAAGATCTGCAGGATGGCCATTGTGTGTAGCGTCGACACAGCTTGCCCGGCGGCGGTGTAAGCGCGACCGTGCATGGCTGACGTCACTCGGCAGGCTTTAGATGGCAACACTGTCTGTGCTCGCCGTCCAGCAGAGGGCGGGAAGAGATGTGTTGCTACCGCTGCTTCCACAGGAGGAAGAGAAAGGTATCCTCTATCTTTCGCACCGTCCACAGTGGAGAATGCAGCAGAGACAGAGGTACGCATCCTGGCCGAGAAGGGGGCGTTCCAGGACCTCGCGACTTCTTCGTGAAGCTTAGGAAGAAAAGGCGCGGGTCTGGACTGTGATGGGGCGTGGTCCTTCTTTAGGAAACATCCATCCAGTCGGTTGCGCTGGCGCTGTGCGCGCGCCTCCCAGTCAAGGCCGAGGTTTTCGACGGCTTGAGAGAGCAACTCTGACTCAATGCCAGCCCTTCTTCCAGAAGGCTCGCGAACAGCGGGGGGGGGGAAGGTCCACAGAGCTCGCCCAATCCTCACTGTCCGACGCCAGGATAGAACAGGCCTCGGCTATTTCTTCGATCTCAATGGCGGAAGCGGTGGCAGACGGCGGCCGCTGTCTATCGGTGAGCGACTCGAGCGATGCCGGTGAAGCTGGCGGGCGAACCGGCGAGGTTTGGCGGGCAGGAGAAGGCTCCGGAGCGCGCTGAGCATGGCGCTTTTTACGGCGCGGTGTAACAGCGGGGTGAAGTGCAGGCTCTGAGAAGGATGCCAGCCTCAGAGTCACCATAGGCAGCAGCTCACAGTGAGGGCATCCGCCCTCGACGAGAGTGAGAGCCGCATGATCCTCATCCAGGCAGGAAACGCAGATGACATGGCGGTCCCCGTCGCTGAGTGTGGCTCGGCACGAGCCGCAGGATTTTTGCATCTTTAAAAAGACGCTAGCTCTTTTAGAATTAAAGGTATTGTAGGTAGGAATTTTATAAAAACCTTTTTCCAAATTTGTTTAAACTTTCTGTATATATCAATGCATAATTAAAATGTAAGTACTCTGATAAAAAGAGTATAAAAATCAAGTGACTCCAGACCGTTTATTCTGCACTAAACACAGCTCATTATTTACATTCGGGACGAAACAAAGGATTGGCTTAGGCGACTGTCACTCTCTCGCAACCATGGCAACCACCCTTTTGCCACACAGGACCTGCCCATTTGCGCGCGCATCCGTTTGATTTGAGGAATTCAAGAGGCACGGAACCTAGGAATAGCAAAACAATGGCAGAGATTAGAAAGACCAATCAAAATTCACATATGCAGTTCGCGAAGGCAAACCAGGCAAAAAAAGGAAGACAGTAACGTTACTAGAAAAGGTAATGAACAAAAAGTCTTTGGATAAACAACAAAATAAAACGCATGCCAATATCGGCGTGGCTTTCCAGCGATGGCGAGAACCTCAAGGGGCTGAAAAGTGACGCCTGGATGGCTATATTTCTGCTGGACAGGTAAATCTTTCTTTTTGCATTTTGATCATACATATTTTTTTCTTTATGTTTTCATGAAGCATGTTTCATTAGCACACGTAGCTGCCTAATATAGCTAACATAACATTACTTAGCGAGCCATAGTAGAGATGATAAATAATATATATGCCTAGCTCAAGATGATAGCTATAGTGTTGAATTGTGCATAATTTTGCTTTAGATAACTAAAAACATGTTTAACAGATAGTAGGCCGATCCGCATCCAGGAACTTTTCTTAGAATTATATTTACCCTCTGTCTAACTCTTTTACCATGTTTACCTGGAAGTTTACCTGCACGTTTTTTTCGCCTTTGTTTTGTTTTTAAACAAAAAATCCCTCGACCCCGGATCTGTCCTCGACCTGACGATGCGGTACTTGTCTCCGGAGTGTAGTCCTCATCAGAGTCAACAATGCTTTCATTATGGAAACTCTTACATGCAGAACACCATATATGTTATAAATGTTACACGAAATTCATCTTCATCACAGTGTAAATGATGGCAATGGAAAAACGTGTATCATGCAACCTGTTTTTAGCTTTGCCTTATAGATAACTAGCTCGTTAGCGAATCAATAAATATATATTTTAATCTTTACCAATATCAATATGCTACTTGATAGTGAGTACTAAAATACATCTTATTTGTTTATCTTCATAATGATAAAGTTAGATTTTTTTATTACATGTGATTCTGACATGATGTCACTACATGCACTGCGCTCCTTCCTCTCCACTCGTCTCAGGTAAATAATGCGTCTTCAGCTCAGCGGTCGGAGTCGCGCGTTCATGTGTTTTGGAGGCGTGGCTTTGGAAGGAGCCCAGAAGGGAGGGGGTAGAGTGAATGGAAATAATGAGCTGTCTTTAAAACAGTCGTGAGAGGTCTACAGACACTCGATTTTTATACTTTCTTTTTCAGAGTACTTACATTTTAATTATGCATTGATAAATACAGAAAGTTTAAACAAATTTGGAAAAAAGATTTTTTTATACAATTCCTACCTAGGCTACAAAACCTTTAATAGAGAGAGTGTGAGTCGCAGCGGCGAACACACACTAGCAGTGAAAAAGGATATCAACGCCGGAAAGTGTAGCAGGTACGGCGGCTGAAGGCGGCGAGGTGAAGGCCAGCGGCTTCAGAATCGAAGGCAAGTCCCGCTGTAGGCTTGCACTCAGACGGCGCGACTTCTCTGGATTCAACGATGCAGTAGTGCTTCGCTGAAGAGATGAAAATCAGTTTGTATCAGCCTGTCGAGTGTATTTATAGGCCAAGGCCATGCCTATTCTGGCGGGACATGACGAAATGGGCGCGAAGTGCCCCCATTGGGTATCACGTCCCGCAGGGCCTCTCTCGATAGGCTGCTGCTGTTGCAGCAGGGCAGCCAATAGGTGCGCGAGCCGTCTTGCCTATGTCTGCATGCTGCTGCACAGCGTTTTACATTAAATCAAAATTAAGGATAATTTTTGGCTTCAATATCTCGTGGAAAAGAGGTTTTCCCCATAGCTTAAGTTATTACGCAGTACGAGAGATACTCTCGTAAGAGAACCTCAAGTTACAAGTATCCTCAGTGCTTTATCAAAGGGACATGTACTTAAAGGCCTGTTGAGCCTCCTGTGTATTAGCATGCAACAAACAGGCCTTCAGTTGTCAAAGGAATTGCGTTCAAGAGGTTAACTGCAGTCATTTACTCAGAATCACTGACAGTTGTAAGCAGAGTTTAGATTTAAGTGAAACCCAAACTGTTGAGCTCATACAGAAGACACTCACAAAACTTTAATATGTTCACGTAAATATTGGTGTAGTTTATAGGTACTTGCGCAGGGCCAAACACACAGAACTGACTTTTGTTATTGCGTGTCAGTGACAGTTAAACAACAGATCCACCTTTGCAGCGGCTGCTATGAATAAACACACAAATGGGATCTGAAAGAAATGCTGCGATGATTCTGTGGGAAAGTGCAATTAAAACGAGAAAAACACACTGGGTCGCTCGTTGCCTCCATCTAAAGATTAGTGTTCTGCCTTAATCAAGTGTGGATGAATATAGATTTTTTAAGGGGCTTATTTTTGATATGGAGACTTTCTCTTTTCCTTCAGTGTGTTAGAGGTATTCTTGTACCCCAGTGGGAAATGGGAAAGAATGTTTTGGATGCATTTCAGCTGAAATCCCCACTTGATTAGATTTAATAAGCTTATGGGCCAATCGTAATATGTTTGAAATGATATTGAGGAAGCCTTTCAAAAACCTCTATTGACACTACAAAAGGACAATAAAATTGGTGCTCAGAGACACAATTTATAAACATAATGTGGAGTTAATGGATATATAAAATTAGTTTACAATCCAGTGTAAAGAAATCAGAGCATTGTGACTGCGCTCCAAATGAACAATTTTTTTTGCTCAATTTGCTAATTAAAATGAACCAATGCAAGTATTTTGTAATAACTTTACATTGTGTCCAATCCATTTAAACTTGTAAAACTGAAGTGTAGTTAATCCATTTGCACTACATGAATAATGATTTGCATGGGACAAGATAAGGTATATTAATATATGTGTGTCTTTACGCGATAGGGTATATCGCAGCCACCGCACTTGGCTGGAGTTACGTCCTGCTCCTTATGTGGGTGGCTAGCATAGAAGTCGCTTCCTTCAGACGTCTTCAACTGAGGGCAGAGCTGCATGGTTCAGACCTGTTGACTTCACTGGGTTTTCAAGTGGGCACCCCACTTCACCGGTGTTTCGTCAACTGGCCCACGACACCTCCATGAGGCTTGACAGCAGAGCCAGCGTCCTGGAACTGCTCCCTCGGTCATTCAGGACTATACCACTCCGCTCTGACCCCCGCCCTCTCTGCCAGCCTGGTTTAGCCACCACTCGCTCCTCTTCAACCACAGCCATCTGGATGCTGTCTCTGCCTCCTTTGCTATCTTGTTCACTAGGTTCTTGCGGGTTGCCCCTCTAACCCCAAGCGTCCCCAAGGCTCTCCAAAGTGACTGTCCTGGGAACCCCCTGCAACCCACCTCCACCGGTAGATTCCAGGCTCTCCAACCCCTCTGCTGGCTCTCAAAGATGAGGGACTGATACTTCCCTAGCTTGCGTTCGTGTGCCTCCTCAATCCTTTCCTCCCAGGGTACCGTCAGCTCTATTAGGGCCACCTGTCTTGTTGCCTGGGACCAGAGCACGATGTCTGGTCGGAGGCTGGTCACGGCAATTTCCTCTGGAAACTTGAGTTGCCTCCCGAGATCAACTCTCATCTCCCAGTCCTCTGCCGTACCAAGGATCCCTAAGGATCTGTTCTCCTTGCCTGCCTTCTCCCCAGGCCTGAGGAAGCAAATGAAACGGGGACCTCTATCTTGGGCCTTGGTTCTTTTCCGCTTCCTCTCCTTTTCCAGTCCATCAGCGAGCTGTGCGAGCACCTGATCATGGCGCCACCTGAACCTCCCTTCAGTCAGGCCTGCCCGACAGGACGACAGAATGTGCTCCAGGTTTGCCGGTCTCTTGCACAGCACACAGGAGGGATCCTCTGTCAGTCTCCATCTTTGGAGGTTTGTTGGTGTTGGTAGGACATCGTACACAGAACTAAGGAAGAACTTTATTCGATGCCCCTCCATATTCCAGATGTCCTTCCAACTGAGAGATCTTCCTCGGACACTTCCCCACCTGGTCCAGCTGCCTTGCTGTTTCATGGCTACTGCCCTGGCTTGTCTACTCTCTTCCTCCATGGCCCGAATCTCCTTCTGCACCATCCCTTTCCGGTCCTTTGCCTTTGCCTCCTTCCAGCTTGCTTGGGTGATGACTCCCAGGCCCAGCCTCCCCTGGGTCACCGTGCCCATGACGTCTGCATGTTGTAAGCGCTCTTCCGCTTCCCTCAGAGCTCCGCTGGCTTTCCACTTCCGTCCCGTCTTCACTACGATGTTGGCCCGTCGCACAGCCTGATCGTTGCTGTCACGCAACATCATGGCCAACCGAACTTTGGCTGTCTTAAATTCCTCCACGACTGATGTGATTGGTAATTGCAATTTGCTCCCTAAGCTGTATAGCCCTATAGAGCAAAAACTTTTGGGGACAGACAGCCACCTCCCGAGGAAGTTATTAATTCTCCTTTCCAAAGCCTCCACTGTTGTCAAGGGGACCTCATACACAAGCAGTGGCCACAGGAGCCTTGGAAGGATGCCGTGTTGGTAGCCCCATACCTTGTACTTGCCGGGCAGGCCACTCCTCCAGGGCTTTCAGCCATTCTTCTGCTTGGTTGAGAATCTCCTTCACGCTTGCTTTGTCAGTCAGGTCGGCTCTGTACCACCTCCCTAAGCTTTTTACTGGCTTCTCTGTAACTGTTGGGATGGTATCTTCACCGATCTTAAACCGGAAGCGGTCCTGCACGCGGCCCCGCTTCAGTACCAAGCTTCTCGATTTTGAGGGTTTGAACTCCATCCTAGCTGCTGTGGTGAGCTCTACCAAATCTTCCAAGATCCATCTGCCTTCCGGGACTGACCTCGCTGTTATTGTCAAGTCGTCCATAAAGGCCCTAACTGGGACCTGTTGGACTCCACTTGACAGCACAGCTCCCCGTCTAGGCTTCTCCACTGACTTGACGAGGAGGTTCATCACCGCTGCGAACAGAATCACAGAGATGGTACATCCGGTCACGATTCCGACCTCCAATCTCTGCCAGTTGGTAGTGATGTCACCAGAGGTGAAGCGCATCTTGAAGTGCCCAAAGTAGTTCCAGAGGAGCATCCGTACCTTCTGGGGGACGTGATAGGCTCTGAGTGTGTGGTCGACCAACTTGTGTGGTACTGTGCCATAAGCATTCGTTAGGTCAAGCCACAGGACTGCTAGATCTCCCTGGTTCCTTTTAGCGTCCTCAATGATCTTGGAGATGACGCTGTTGTGCTCGATGCAACCGGGGACTCCTGGTACTCCGCCTTTCTGTACAGAGGTGTCAATGTACTTGTTGTTAATCAAGAACTGGGTCAGCCTCTTCGCCAAGATTACGAAGAACACCTTCCCCTCCACATTCAACAGCGAGATTGTGCGAAAGTCTTTCAAGCTAGAAGAGTCCTCTTGCTTAGGGATGAAGCAGCCCTCAGCAATAAGAAAACTGTCTGGCAGATGGTTCTTCCTCCACACTACCTTAAGTAGCCTCCAAAGACGTCTCCTCAGCCTCTCACAGTTCTTATAAACTTTGTACGGAATTCCATTCGGCCCCGGTGCAGATCTTCCCCTTGCCTTTCGGATGAAGTCGTTGACTTCCTGCCATCTGGGCTCTCCGTCATCAAAGGAGATGGTCGGCTCCTCTGGGCTGCACAGCTTTCCTTCCAGGTCGAGTTCTTCCTCTCGCCTTGGGTCGCTGTGCACTTTACGGAGGTGCTCTTCTACCTCCTCCTTCGGGGCCTTTAGCACTCCTGATCTTTTTGCTCCAAGAAGCCCTGACAGGTACTTGAATATATTAATTATATTACTAATTAAGGTATTATTTTCAAGTATAATGTTATTTAATTTTAGAAGTGGTTAGAAGAGTAATATAAAACATACTTTTATGCTTTATATTGCTTTATATTACTTAGAAAGCAATCCCTGTGCAAATACTATACTGACCTGGGTTCGGTTGCAGCCATTCGTAAGTTCTTACTTAAATTGGAATGTAAAGTCCCACTAGAGGCTTAGTATTACTAGCTAGTTTGTAACTAACTGTACTTTATTTGGTTGCACCATTAGTTCTTGAGGCAGAACATGCTAGTAGGTCATAAGCTCTCCATAAAGTAATGCATAGTCGCATAATATGACGCTTACCCTCAATGATCTAACAGCAGCCATCAAATAAGTGAGCAGACAGAAGTTGTTTAAATGCTGTTTATGCATATATGTTTATCCTTCATAATAACTCATTTTGCCTCACGTAACTAACGGTAAAAATAAGTTTCCATTAAATACGATACTACTTAATTACTTAATTACTAAACTAGACTAACTTGTAACTTAGCACTGGTGCAACCAGTGTTACATATGGCAGACAACGTTACATTCTAGTGTGTGCTAATTCTTAACTGCAAAAGATTTGGTTGGTTAGCAATGTATGTTTATTTAAATATTTTTATCATTTTTCAATTAATTGAATGTACCATATTTTAGTTTGATAATAATATTCGTGTAAAAAATTTTATTTTTAGGGGATTTTATGGTACTAAATTATATTTATGCAGTAGTTATAATCCATTTATTCACTTTTGATCATAGACATGAAACTTAAATTTCCAACTTAAACTGTCATAAATCTTGAATGTTTTGAGGCACAGATTTAAGTGTGTCTCTTTTTAAAGACGACACTTGGCAGATTATTGCTGCAGTGAGAAAAAAAAAACATTTTAAAAAGTGAACTTAAAAAAAGTTATAGAGTTTCACTTTTATTGTTCTGAAAAATACTATTAAATTTGTATATGAATATATATTTTCCAAAACATGTTCTACTCATAAACTGCAAGAAAATCAAAGCCATGAATCTAAACAAATTTGAGGTTGATATCTCAAAATATTAGCTTTCATTAAGATTTTGTTTGGGCGCAGTACCAAAAGTTTCCACTAGATGAAATCCGTTTTCCATTCATTTCCAATGTGGTCATTTTTGACCACGAGGAGTACAAGTTTGACAATTTTTTTTAGAACCATTTAAAGCTGCAGTCCGTAGCTTTTTTTTTGGGTTAAAAATTATCCAAAATACATATTTGAGAAAATACATAACCAGCCAGTGTTCAACGCTATCTGCTTGCCGTAGCTCGATTCAAAACGGTAAGCTTGTAATAATGTTTTAATTCCAGTGGTACTGGTGGATTTCCGCGGGAGATTCGAGCATGTCTTTGTGTCATTACGTCACATCTGTACACATAAAGAAGGAGTCTCGGCTAGTAGGCTATATTGGGTCATTATATCACATCTGTACACATAAAGAAGGAGTCTCGGCTAGTAGGCTATATTGAGTCATTACGTCACATCTGTATACATAAAGGAGGAGTCTCGGCTAGTAGGCTATATTGAGTCATTACGTCACATCTGTACACATAAAGGAGTCTCGGCTAGTAGGCTATTACGTGTGAGGATGTTGGAGGTGGAGATTTATAGCCTTTTCTCACAGTACTTGATATAGTTAAACTTATCAATTTGATGGCGGATCCAGAAAGGTTCAAACGACCAACATGACATCATGACTTTGGCGTAAACAGACACGCCACTTTCAAGTCAAGTGGCGTGTTATCTATACGCATTTTGAGATATCCGCGTGTATGCGTGTATGTCTACGCCATTAATGTTCAAGTGATTCCGCGTATATGTACACGCCATTAAATTTCCGAGCGAAACGAAGCAAAATGTAGATCTACATCTGGGGAGCGATATTTTTTTTCCCTAGGATGGCAGGGGAAGACTCATAAATGCTATTAACCCCAGTGACGGGTAGGTTTAGGGACGGGGTGGAGGTAGGTCATATATTTATATATACAGTAATAACGTTAAGTCAACTGCGTTCATAAACACGCTGAAAAGCGATTGTGCGTGTTGATAGCACGCCAAAAATGGAAATACGAATTGGCGTGTCATACACACGCAATTTTATGAGATCAGTCTGAAACGACGATCACCAGTGACAACAGATTCACCCGTTGTAAAATGCAAAAGACTTTGTTCGGACTTCGGAGTGGCTAACTTACAGGAAAAAAGAGACTGCAACCGGACCCATGTGAAAACAAGGATACATATCGGAAGGACATTACATGTAGTCACGCAATGCTGACGTTGTTAACATTAACAAGTTGAGAACAAAGTATAATTTGCACGGTTTTGCGTGATATGATAACTTATAAGCGATTGTTAGATTTAATCAGCGCGATTTACTGCAATGTCAGAACCAGAACAAAAGTGGATGTTACTTACTTTGTATGTGTGGAAAAAGGTTTCCAAGTTTCGTACCATTCCGATGAAGTAAAAAAATAAAAAAGTAAAAATTTTCGGTCAAAAATTACCAAAGAGGGTTAAACCGAGGTGGCAGAAGTCACAAATTTTCATATCCAATGTTGCTCGAAACACATTATTTATTTTTCTATAGTTGTCAAAACTGCACTTTTCCACACAGCGAAAATGCATGGTGATCATAGCTGTCTCGTTCAATTGCTGAAAGTCGGGATTTGAACCTGGATGCCCTTTCACACTAAATGAAAGCTGTACCACTAGACTAACACATTTTATAAAAACAACTCTTAAAAACACGTTTTCTTTTCTTCCTATTGGTCGTGTTTTATATTTCAGGACTGTGACGGGTGCCCCTTCAAAAAGCAGTGCATGATGCCCCTGAGAATAAGCACTTACTTCATCAACACTATCATGATTCTGCCTGCACCACTGCTATTCCTGAACAGATTCATGAAGTGACCAGGGCATGCATGGTGTCCATCTTCAGAATGTAAACTCTAAAAGCTGTTAAGATGAATAACCCTTCTTTCTTTTTTTAGTTTGATATGGACTTTTTTATGGCTTTTATCTATTCTGTAGAAATTATTGGAAATGACATCGGTAATGGATGTTTGTTTGTTTTTTCACCAAAAGACATGGTAATGGATTTGGTTTTTAAAGGGTTTAATAGTATTTCAGAAATGGAACATGCTTGATGTTCAACCCTCAATGTCATGACACACTGAGAGGTTTTAGGCAAGCAATTGTCCTTTACTCAGTAGTTTTCAGGAGACATTCTCAGAAAGGTCGTAAATAGTGTAATCGCAGTTTATGACTCTGAGTCAAGAGTTATTTTTGGTTAAGCAGCAAATATACTAGAGCTTTTTACCTCCCCATATTCAACATGGGGCTTTTTCTGATTGGTTTTCTCAGACGTTTTCTCCAACTAACGTCTTAATATCGTTTAGGACAGACTGTGTGGATTACAAGCCTTAAACATCAAACTACAGGGCGCATCTTTGATTAATAGGTGCTTCGTCTACACGGTTCTTATAAACTAGTTAGAGGCTTCCCTTTTATCTGGGCCTGGCGAGCTGATCCATGGCTAATGTGCAGCACTCCAGTGGCATGTATCATTGCGAGCCGAGGGAAAGATGTTAGCTGGGGACTTATTTGAGTAGAACGCTGACAGCATGCCGAGAAAGATCGAGCGTTTGGGAATAAGCTTAGCTATATCATTAGGCAAAAAAGTTCATCAGAAGTTACACTTGCAATTGAAAAATAATGTTTGCAGAAGTAGAAGCACACAGCTAATCCACAAAATGTCACCCCTTCTGCTCTACTCAGTCTTTTCAATCTACGCAGATGAAAAGTTTCACAGACATACTGTACTGTTACTTTATATTTAGTTGGGAATGCAACCAAACAGATGTAATCATTCATGTTAACAAAACGTCTCAGGTTACGTATGTAACCCTGGTTCCCTGATAGGGAACGAGACGCTGCGTTTGAGACGCGGTGGGAACGCTCTGCGTGATTGCGTCATGAAGCACGTGTAAAATCAGTCCAATGGAAGCCCGGTACGTCATAGGTGACGTCATAGACCAGGAAACTATAAAGCACCCTTGCAAACAGACCGCGCCAGCTTCTGAAAAGTCTGAAGCAAGTCGATCAGGGTGTGCAGGAAGTATGGCAGGCAAACGCAGCGTCTCGTTCCCTATCAGGGAACCAGGGTTACATACGTAACCTGAGACGTTCCCTTTCAAGGGAACTCGAGCTGCGTTTGAGACGCGGTGGGAACCCCATACCCACTACGCCATAGTGACAAATGCCCGTTCTGTGTGAAGTCCATTGCGCACACTAAGAAGCAAGCAACCTAGCCCCTGGAGTAGAGAGGTCAAGGTCATAAAACCTGACAAATGTATGCGGAGAGGACCATCCTGCCGCATTACAAATATCAGGAAGGGAAACCCCCGAAATTAAGGCCGTAGAGGCCGCCATACTCCTAGTAGAATGGGCCCGTACAGCCATAGGTGAAGGCTGACCGGCCGCTTCATAAGCTAGTGAAATAGCCTCGACTATCCACTTGCTCATAACCTGTTTAGATGCAGGGCACCCTCTTCTGAGTGACCCAAAACATACAAATAATTGCTCTGACTTACGCCACAGGGCAGCTCTGTGAACGTAGGCATCCAATGCCCGAACTGGACATAACAGGTTCAATTGTTCCTGATCTGGGGTATTAAAAGGTGGAGGATAAAAGGCCTGCAGCACTATTGGGCCCCCAACATTGAATGGGACCTTAGGAATATAACCCGGTCTAGGGTATAGAAATGCTTTCACCATACCAGGTGCAAATTCCAAACATGACGGAGCAACCGACAGGGCGTGCAAATCTCCAATTCTCTTGATAGATGAAATAGCAAGGAGAAATAATGCTTTCAAAGTGAGGAATTTTTCTGAAACCTCTTCAATGGGCTCGAACGGAGCCAGAGCCAGACCCTCAAGTACAATGGCTAAATCCCAACCCGGTGCTCTGGAGTGCAGTGCAGGTCTCAACCTCAATGTACCACGGAGAAAACGAGTAATCAGAGGATCTCTCCCAATAGAAGTACCCCCCAGAGGGGTATGGTAGGCCGATATAGCCGCCACATAAACTTTTAAGGTGGAGGGAGATAATCCAGCAGAGAAACGGTCTTGCAGAAAATCGAGAACTGAACCAACAGGGCAGTTAACAGGATCTAACTGACGCTCACCACACCAGGTGGAGAATAATTTCCATTTCAGCGCATACAGTCTTTTCGTGGAAGGGGCTATGGAATGGAGAATGGTCTCAACGACCTCAGTCGAGAGACCGGATTCTATGAGCCTGGCCCCCTCAGAGGCCAGGCCCACAGTTTCCACAACTCCGGTCGAGGGTGAAATATCGTGCCCTCTACCTGGGACAGCAGGTCCCTCCTGATTGGAATCTCCATGGGAGAGCCGCTCAGAAGAGACACCAAGTCCGAGAACCAAACTCGAGTCGGCCAGTAAGGGGCTATCAGTAGCAGACGGGCCCCTTCCCGGCGAACCCTCTCCAGAACCCCCGGGAGCAACGATATCGGGGGGAAAGCATACAGGTACAGCCTCGGCCAAACCTGCACCATCGCATCCAGTCCGAGAGGAGCTGGGTGCGTGAGAGAGAACCACATGGGACAATGGGTTGTGTCTGAGGATGCGAAAAGGTCTATCTGAGCACGACCAAATTTCTCCCAAAGGAGCTCCACCACCTCGGGGTGAAGTCTCCACTCCCCGGGCCTCAGCCCCTGCCTTGACAGTATATCTGCTCCCACATTCTGACGCCCCGGAATGTAAACTGCTCTGAGAGATAGCAACTTTCCCTGGGCCCATAGGAGGATCTGATGGGCCTGCTTGCAAAGGTGACGTGACCTCAAACCCCCCTGATGGTTGATATATGACACCACCGACGTGTTGTCCGTACGGACTAACACATGATGGCCTCTCAGGTCTGGCAGGAAATATTTGAGAGCTCGAAATACCGCCATCATCTCCAAGCGATTTATGTGCCATGACAGATGATGGTCCTGCCAAAGACCTTGCGCCGAGCGGCCACTCATGACCGCCCCCCATCCCGTGAGGGAAGCATCCGTCGAAAGCGTGACGTGTCGACAAGAAGCCCCCAGCACTGGGCCCTGGGCGAGGAACCAAGGTTTCTTCCACATGACCAAGGCACGAAGGCATAGCCGCGTGACCTTGATCTTGCGGAACGGATTTCCCCTCGGAGAAAACCCCTTGGTTCTGAGCCACCACTGCAGGGGTCTCATGTACAGCAGGCCAAAAGTAATCACGTTGGACGCTGCTGCCATGAGCCCCAACAGTCTCTGAAACTGTTTCACAGTGAGTGACTGGCCTAGTTTTACATTTTTTACGGCTGTGAGAATCGCAGAAATCCGAGCAGGAGATAGACGTGCCTGCATTGTGGTCGAATCCCAAATTACACCTAAAAAAGTGGTCCTCTGAGCAGGGAGGAGAACACTCTTCTTGATGTTGAGCCGCAACCCCAACTCCTTTATGTGAGACAGAACGACATCTCGATGCCGAACTGCCAACTGCTCTGACTGAGCTAAAATCAACCAATCGTCGATATAATTTAATACGCGAATGCCCTGGAGTCAAAGGAGCCAGAGCTGCATCCACGCATTTTGTAAAGGTGCGGGGTGATAAACCTAGGCCAAACGGTAGAACCCGATACTGGTAAGCTTCGCCCCCGAAAGCGAACCTCAGGAACTTCCTGTGATGAGGATGGATGGATACATGAAAGTAAGCGTCTTTCAGGTCTATTGTGACAAACCAGTCCTCGGACTGAATCTGTGATACAATTTGCTTGAGTGTGAGCATCCTGAACTTGAGTTTCTGAACTCTGCTGTTTAACTGGCGCAGATCTAGAATAGGACGCAACCCTCCATCCTTTTTCGGAATAATGAAGTAACGGCTGTAAAACCCTGACTCTCTGCTGGGAGGAGGCACCCCCTCTATCGCTCCTTTTTGAAGAAGTGTCAGAACTTCCTGCTCCATAACCAGAGCCTGCTGTGAGTCCACCACTGTGGGAAGGACCCCTTGAAATCTGGGCGGCCGAGAACCGAACTGAATTCTGTAACCCTTTTCTATTATATGCAGGACCCATAAAGAAATATTTGGCAGAAGTTTCCACGCTGCCAGAAATTCTGATAAGGGAACCAGTCTCTCGAGACTGGCCTCTGGATTTGATTGAACAATCATTTCAGCGCCCTGAAGCGGCGAACCGGCAGGGAACAACCGAACTGACCGTTCTACAATCCTCCTCAGAGGATTGCATGGGGACGCTGACACCTCGGTGCCCTGAAACGGCGAACCGGCAGGGAACAACCGATGTGGCAACGCTGCGACTCTCCTCGGAGAACCGCCCCCCGGAGGGCGCCAAAGAGAAACGGTTCCTCGGAATCGTTCCTCCCTGGAGGGGACCACCCTCAGAAGCCTGGCACACTCGGCGTCAGGACTTCTTCTTAGTCCAGGTTCTTTTAGACATGACAGTCCTCAGATCCTGTCTGCCCCCAGCAGGCCTGGACTGCGAACGCCACTCGGGGACCCCAGATTGTGGAGGAGCCCGAGCAGCAACGCTCTGTTTCTGCTGGTATCTATGTGAGGAGCTCGTAGACGGACGAGGCTGCTCAACCTTTATATTGCGTGCAGCCTCGGGGACATTAGACCGGCGAGGAAGAAACCTCTGAAACGCAGCCGCTTGTTTTTTATTTTCTTGAAACCTATCGACAACACAATTTATAGCATCGCCGAACAGACTTGTAGGAGAAACCGGTGCGTCCAGAAGAACAGATCTATCTTTGTCTTTTATCTCAGAAAGATTCAACCATAAATGACGTTCCGTGGCCACCAGGGCTGCCATAGAACGGCCCACAGATTTGGCCGTCTCCTTGGTGGCCCGGAGAGATAAATCTGTCGTGCGACGTAATTCTCGAATTGCATCAGCACTAACTTCCTCACATTCATCTATGTCCCTCAGCAGGTCAGCCTGATAAGCTTGTAATATCGACATTGTATGTAGGCATGCCGCCGCCTGACCTGCTGCCGAATACACTTTACCCACCAGCACTGATGTATTTTTTAATGGTCTGGTGGGTAACGTCGGGGCTTTCAGTGATGACGCTGACTCGGGGGAGAGATAGCTCGCAAGCGTCTCTTCCGCACGAGGCATCGTCAAATAACCGTAATCATCAATACCTCTAACTTTACTGTAATTACTAGTTTGAGGATTATGAACTCTGAAAGACGCCGGTTTATTCCATGATCTGGACACCTCAGTGTGAAGATCAGGAAAAAACGGGAGTTCCCGACGAGGAGGTCGTGATCTAGATGGTAAATAACGATCATCTAGAAGACTCTTTTTTGATTCAACATCAATATCATCAGCTGGCCACTCAATATTTAATTTAGTAACAGCACGAGATAAAACCTCCATCAACTCCTCATCATCGGGGATATGAGCTGGCGAAAACTCAAAATCCCCCATATCAACGACATCCGGTTCCTCAGAACTGGATAGCCTCAACATTGGTGCCTCAACCTGGGGAGGAGAAACCGCAGAGCGGGCTCCTTCCTGGGCTGGGACACCGGAACTAGCAGGTAAGGGCTGAGAAAGGGCTGGGCCCGTCTCAAACCCCGCTACTAGATCCATCTGTGAACCCCACGATGCACGCCGCCGCTGTGCCTCAGCAGCAGCGGGACCCGCACCACGGGGAACACGAACCGAACCATCCTCCTCAAAGAATGCCCGGCGGGAGCGGAGAGTTTTCATGGACAAACTCATGCAATGCTCACAATCAGCCCCCTCGAGGACTGACTGGGCATGCTCTACTCCCAAACAAGCAACACACATCTGATGTGTGTCCCCACCCGTAATGAAACGAGGGCAGGGAACAACACAACGTTTGTAATCTTGCTTGCTCGCCATCATGAGATATATAGCAATATGATCGGACAGACAACAATAAATAGACAAGGACAGAATCACAGAGAGCGCTTGCTGAAGACAACAGAAGCTGGCGCGGTCTGTTTGCAAGGGTGCTTTATAGTTTCCTGGTCTATGACATCACCTATGACGTATCGGGCTTCCATTGGACTGATTTTACACGTGCTTCATGACGCAATCACGCAGAGCGTTCCCACCGCATCTCAAACGCAGCTCGAGTTCCCTTGAAAGGGAACCAAGCGTCTAATGTTAGAAGGATTGCAAGCACGGTTACCAGCAGTTTCTGGCAGGTACTGACTCCACTATAATTGTTATTTTAATGTCTGAGATTAAATATTAATTTTAATCTCTGCATGGAAACATTGAAATAGATGACTTTAGTTAGAAAAAAAGATTAAGAATTGTTGTAGCATAGAAGTTTAGGTTTCTGTTTTAATGGAATTATCCTTAAGATCTTATCACATTATACTACCTGGCATTCATTTGAATTCAATTTAAATGATCACCTTTAACTCGTTTCATCTTTCAAAAAAATGATCTTTCCTTAAATTGAGTTCATTTGATAAACTGTCTATCAGCGAATTGCACTTTTTTGAGCATTGCAGACCACACTTTTTCAGCTTAATAAGATGCTTCTAAAATTCATAGTGTTGCACATATGATGGTGCCACTTTTGTTGGGGTCACCAAAGACAACGTGCTGATGTGTTTATTTCTTCTTAGCATGAAAAATTTCATCCTGCTTCGTTGGTTCATCGGCGCCTGGAGACCTGACATCAATTTCAGCCTGTCTTACGATAAGAAGCAGAGGAATGTTTACTTCTGGATAGCTGGGACCTCTAAGGTTGCGTGCTGTATGGTATCTCTTCTCTACTGCATCTGGACTTTCACCTGCTGTTGTTTGTATTCAAGGGTGAGTGTGTCATTTCAGCTCATCTTTCACTCTCCTCACAATCTTGTTACTTAAAGCTGACGGGGTTAAAGTTTGGAACTGAATCGTCATGAGCTGACCACTGCCAAAGCCTCTGAGAGTTTGGATGTATTACGATAGCCCTCAAGGGTGCTGTCTATATATTCCATTGGTCAATTTCTATAGATTAGATGAAGAAAGAAGGTAGGTAATATTTGTTCAAGCACTGTGAAAAATGAGTGTCTCAAGCCTTCTTGATTTTCTGTGTGATTTTTGTCTGAAACCAAACCAACAGCTAAAAGTGGAAAACTGACATGTAAATATTTGTGAATGTGCATTGTTTAAGGGGTAGTAGTTCACCCAAAAAGGAAAATACTGTCATTATTTACTTACCGTCATGTTGTTCCAGACTCATAAGTCTTTGCTTAGTATTCGAAAAACATTTAAAGTCTAGAAAATCCAAAAAGTTAATAAAGGTGTCGTAAAATGATTCCACATGAATCGAGCAGTTTTATAGTCTTGTGAAGAGACCAAAACCTCTTAGGTTTCATTAAAAATATCTTCATTTGTGTTGAATATTAACCAAAGTCTTATGGGTTTAGAAAGACATGAGGGTGAGTAAATGATGATATAATTTCCATTTTGGGGTTTCCAACTGATTTTTATGCAAAAAAAACCCCCAATATTTTCTGGTATAAACACAATTGTTTACAATTTAGCTTGAGTTCTAAATTGCATGTATGCAAAAGCACAAGAGGAAAATGCGTTAGAAAGTAATTTCTTGCACCATCTTGCATCATTTATTGAAGTGTAGAAGGAAAACCTTCTCCATCTCGTCACTTGCCGGGACTGTGTTCATTTGAACTGCAATGAGCTGCTTCAGTTCAGACTTAGAGAGAAAGAAAGAGAGTGTCTCCAAGGTGATTATAATAGTTAAAGGTTAATTTGAGTGTTGGAGCCCCAGGGCAGAACTCTGAATAGAGCAGTATGGACATAGACACAGAACCCCGAGCCGATTTAATTACAGAGAACAAGCTCCACTCACACAGTGGAAAAGGGCACTCACAAAATGATGCCCCCTCAAGTGGAGCGTACTGAAAGGTGATGGTCTCAAAGATGACGCTCAGAAGTGTTGTGGGAGATGAAACCTTGAGAGCCAGCTGTTCTTAAACATCCCATCAAGATGTGTGGCCTACGATGGCCCTAGACGCCTCTAACTTCAAAACCATGAGTGCCCATGAAGTCAAAAATGAGACATTCATTGATGTTGCATAAATGCAGTAGCAATTTGTCAACTCTGTTGACATTAACTTTGGTTCTTGGCAGCAACAGCAATTGACACTGTTTGCGCCAGTTTATTTTTTACATATAAATATTGGTAACGCTTTAGATTACAGCCAGGAAAGTACTGTGTAATTAAGAGGAATTTACAGAGTAACTTTCGGTAATTATGTACCTATAAAGTTGCATGTAAGTATAAGGGAACAATATGTAAAGTTTGGGGAATAAAGGGGTAACAACCAGGAGAATTAAAAAAAATTATACTGTAAGTATTATAGAACCAGGGCCGTAGCTAGAGGATTCGGGGCCCCCTGAAAAAATATTGATGTGGGCCCCTACCACCCTCCCCAATATCATATACTGTACAATAGCTGAGCATGGAGACCCACATAACAGAAGATGGTGATGTTGTTGTAAAACCTTTATTTTAAAAGTTAAATGTTTATATAAAAATTACAACTAATAAAAACTAACAAAAAGCAAGAAATTGTTAAATAATAATAAAACCAATTTTAAAAATTCATTATAATTCATAAATCAAAAAGTAAACACTTAAAATTGACAAGAATGCAGTCTAATTAAAAAAATAAAACCATTTAAAACCATTTATTGTCTTATTTTTTAATAAAGATAATATGGAACTGGTAATATTATTAAATAAAGCGAATACATGTATTCATCCAAGTGCAGTGTGTTGTATTCTCGATGTATTAAATATCATCAGCCGGCAGGTCAGATGCATAATGCAATACTTCGTGACTTGCGAATTTAGACCACGTAATCACTCGGTCGATTGTGGCGCGCACCGATAATAAAAAATGACTGTACACGGCAGACTGTAGACGGAAGTTTTCTAATTCCCAGCGAAATAACAATACATAACCTGTCTTTAAGAACGTCTTGATCGACTGGGATACAACCACTCTCCTTGCCTCCCTCTCCGTCTTTTCCTGGCATTTCTGGTTCCCTGATTTATGTTTTCTTTTCCCCGACATTTTTCAGTCAGTCAGTCTCCTGCTCTTCCACCAAGTTCATCGTTAACTTCAGGCTGCCGCTTCAACTCTGATTGGTTCTGTTCACGAGCTGGGTTGGGACTTACAATTTTATTGGGTCCATCTGATGTTTGTCACTGACTCTGACTGAATAATTAATAAATACTTTAGGTCAGACTAAACCATTTTTATGGAGGTAAGAGAAGCAGATATTTGGAAAAATATTTAACCAAATTGCACGTTTTTTTGTGGTTTTCAAATAAATCTCAGGCACACAACTAATATAAATATTAGAATTATTCATACAACAGCCTAAATAGTAAAACTGCTGGATTGTGTGGGGCCCCCTGGGCATCGTAAATAAAAAATTACAAGGTATATCTATGCATTTATAAAGCCCATACAGTATGTACTGGTTCACCATTATTTCAAAAAGGCACGCACTGTATGTTCTTGCTAAATTGATCCTAAATGTAAGATTGTTATATCATAATAGTAGAATAAGTAGGCCTACCCCTTAGTTCTATAATACTTACAGTATAAATAATTTAATTCTCCTGGTTGTTACCCCTTTATTCCTCAAACTTAAAATATTGTTCCCTTATACTTATATTGTAAGTACGTTACACTATGATTACCGAAGGTTACGCTGTAAAATTGCTTTAATTACGCAGTACTTTCCGGGCTGTAATCTAAAGCGTTACCTAAATATTTGTTATTCTCATGTTTCCATGTTTTTACAGTGTTGAATCTATGCCATAAAGAATTAAAGGGTTAGTTCACCCAACATTTTAAATTTTGTTATTAATTACTCACCCTCATGTTGTTCCAAACCCATAAGACTTTTTGTTCATCTTAGGAACACAAATGATGATATTTTTAATTAAATCTGAATTCTGTCCCTCCGTAGACAGTGTAACGTAGTAGTAGTGTATGACCGGAGTAAAGATAGTTTGCGGTTTGATTTTCAGTTTTCGTTTCGCTGTGGTCCCGCAGTGCGGTGTCGTGAACATGCAAATAATATCTCACGTCGTTATTCATGATTTGTGAATTTGTGTAACAGTGTTTCTCCGGGTCAAAATCTTTTTTTTTTTTTTCTTCTTTTTTTTTTTTTTTAATTGGGTATAGCTCCAAAAGTCGGTCACTTAGGAGTCTGAACCCAGTGTCACCTTGACATGCTCGATTTGTGAATTTTTTCACAGCAAAGCTCTTGTCTGTAAAACGTTCGGTAAGTCCGTTAGACAGGAATGTTGAAAATAGGCGTTTTTCATGTTTAAACAATGTATATTAACAATTTATAATAAACACACAGTGCTGGATTACAAAAACACTAATTTTAGATTGAACCTGATTTGTGAAAACTTTCACAGGTCAGTTTGGGTCAGTTAACCCTTCCCTGAGTGGTTAACTAGGTCATTCTGATTTGTGAAAACTTTCAAAGATCAGTTTGGGTCAGTTAACCATTCCCTGAGTGGTTAACTAGATCATTCAGATTTGTGAAAACTTTCACAGATCAGTTTGGGTCAGTTAACCCTTCCCTGAGTGGTTAACTTGGCCATTTTGATTTGTGAAACCTTTCAGAGGTCAGTTTGGGTCAGTTAACCCTTCCCTGAGTGGTTAACTAGGTCATTATGATTTGTGAAAACTTTCACAGATCAGTGTGGGTCAGTTAACCCTTCCCTCAAGTGGTTAACTTGGTCATTCTGATTTGTGAAACCTTTTACAGATCAGTGTGGGTCAGTTAACCCTTCCCTGAGTGGTTAACTAGGTCATTCAGATTTGTGAAAACTTTCACAGATCAGTGTGGGTCAGGTAACCCTTCCCTGAGTGGTTAACTTGGTCATTCTGATTTGTGAAACCTTTTACAGATCAGTGTGGGTCAGTTAACCCTTCCCTGAGTGGTTAACTAGGTCATTCAGATTTGTGAAAACTTTCACAGATCATTGTGGGTCAGTTAACCCTTCCCTGAGTGGTTAACTAGGTCATTCAGATTTGTGAAAACTTTCACAGATCAGTGTGGGTCAGTTAACCCTTCCCTGAGTGGTTAACTTGGTCATTCTGATTTGTGAAAACTTTCAGAGGTCAGTTTGGGTCAGTTAACCCTTCCCTGAGTGGTTAACTAGGTCATTCTGATTTGTGAAAACTTTCACAGATCAGTTTGGGTCAGTTAACCCTTCCCCGGTCGGTTAACTAGGTCATTCTGATTTGTGACCTAGTTAACCACTCAGGGAAGGGTTAACTGACCCAAACTGATCTGTGAAAGTTTTCACAAATCAGAATGACCAAGTTAACCACTCAGGGAAGGGTTAACTGACCCAAACTGAACTCTGAAAGGTTTTCACAAATCAGAATGACCTAGTTAACCACTCAGGGAAGGGTTAACCGACCCAAACTGATCTGTGAAAGTTTTCACAAATCTGAATGACCTAGTTAACCACTCAGGGAAGGGTTAACTGTCCCACACTGACCTCTGAAAGGTTTCACAAATCAGAATGACCTAGTTAACCACTCAGGGAAGGGTTAACTGACCCAAACTGATCTGTGAAAGTTTTCACAAATCATAATGACCTAGTTAACCACTCAGGGACGGGTTAACTGTCCCACACTGACCTCTGAAAGGTTTCATAAATCAGAATGACCAAGTTAACCACTCAGGGAAGGGTTAACTGACCCACACTGATCTGTGAAAGTTTTCACAAATCTGAATGACCTAGTTAACCACTCAGGGAATGGTTAACTGTCCCACACTGACCTCTGAAAGGTTTCACAAATCAGAATGACCTAGTTAACCACTCAGGGAAGGGTTAACTGACCCAAACTGATCTGTGAAAGTTTTCACAAATCAGAATGACCAAGTTAACCACTCAGGGAAGGGTTAACTGACCCACACTGATCTGTGAAAGTTTTCACAAATCAGAATGACCTAGTTAACCACTCAGGGAAGGGTTAACTGTCCCACACTGACCTCTGAAAGGTTTCACAAATCAGTATGACCAAGTTAACCACTCAGGGAAGGGTTAACTGACACACACTGATCTGTAAAAGTTTTCACAAATCTGAATGACCTAGTTAACCACTCAGGGAAGGGTTAACTGTCCCACACTGACCTCTGAAAGGTTTCACAAATCAGAATGACCTAGTTAACCACTCAGGGAAGGGTTAACTGACCCAAACTGATCTGTGAAAGTTTTCACAAATCAGAATGACCTAGTTAACCACGCAGGGAAGGGTTAACTGACCTAAACTGACCTCTGAAAGGTTTCACAAATCAGAATGACCTAGTTAACCACTCAGGGAAGGGTTAACTGACCCACAATGATCTGTGAAAGTTTTCACAAATCTGAATGACCTAGTTAACCACTCAGGGAAGGGTTAACTGACCCACACTGATCTGTAAAAGGTTTCACAAATCAGAATGACCAAGTTAACCACTCAGGGAAGGGTTACCTGACCCACACTGATCTGTGAAAGTTTTCACAAATCTGAATGACCTAGTTAACCACTCAGGGAAGGGTTAACTGACCCACACTGATCTGTAAAAGGTTTCACAAATCAGAATGACCAAGTTAACCACTCAGGGAAGGGTTAACTGACCCACACTGATCTGTAAAAGTTTTCACAAATCATAATGACCTAGTTAACCACTCAGGGAAGGGTTAACTGACCCAAACTGACCTCTGAAAGGTTTCACAAATCAAAATGGCCAAGTTAACCACTCAGGGAAGGGTTAACTGACCCAAACTGATCTGTGAAAGTTTTCACAAATCTGAATGATCTAGTTAACCACTCAGGGAATGGTTAACTGACCCAAACTGATCTTTGAAAGTTTTCACAAATCAGAATGACCTAGTTAACCACTCAGGGAAGGGTTAACTGACCCAAACTGACCTGTGAAAGTTTTCACAAATCAGGTTCAATCTAAAATTAGTGTTTTTGTAATCCAGCACTGTGTGTTTATTATAAATTGTTAATATACATTGTTTAAACATGAAAAACGCCTATTTTCAACATTCCTGTCTAACGGACTTACTGAACGTTTTACAGACAAGAGCTTTGCTGTGAAAAAATTCACAAATCGAGCATGTCAAGGTGACACTGGGTTCAGACTCCTAAGTGACCGACTTTTGGAGCTATACCCAATTAAAAAAAAAAAAAAAAAAAAAAAAAAAAAAAGATTTTGACCCGGAGAAACACTGTTACACAAATTCACAAATCATGAATAACGACGTGAGATATTATTTGCATGTTCACGACACCGCACTGCGGGACCACAGCGAAACGAAAACTGAAAATCAAACCGCAAACTATCTTTACTCCGGTGTACAGTATGTTGTTATGGGAAGAAGGAAGCGGGAATTCAACCGGCGAACATTCAAAGACTTTAATAAGAAAACAAACAAATACAAAACGCAAGTAAAGGCAGCAGTCCCTCACAGACGACTGCCGCCACATATAAAACAGAAACATAAATCCAGGCCTGTCCTCTCACGTCCTTTACTGTCGTCGCTGATCCTTTTGTGCTTCTGCTCCTCCGTGAGAGATACGAGACCGGTGCGCCGCGCAGGTGTCGCTCATTATCACTCACGCCACCGGCCTCGCGCCGTTCTCTCACGAAGGAAGTTCATTCTTGTGTTACGCAGCACATTTGAGCTTCTGCAAGATCCAATGAAGATCATTCTTGTGTAACACAGCACATTTGAGCTTCTGCAAGATCCAATGAAGTTCATTCTCGTGTTACGCTGCACATTTGAGCTTCAACATGAACCAATGAAGTTCATTCTTATGTTACGCAGCACGTTTCATCTTCCGCAAGATCCAATGAATTTCATTCTTGTGTTACGCAGCACATTTCAGCTTCCTCTAGAACCAATGAAGTTAATTCTCGTGTTACGCAGCACATTCCAGCTTCCGCTGGAACCAATGATGTTTGTTCTCGGGCTTCAAGCAGGTTCTGTTGAGCTTCTGATTGTTCGCTGATCAATATGTAAATGTGAATAAAAGCCTAAATTCAATCTGTTCATCATATAAAGCGATCGAGTCTCTTCAGAAAATTTGGACTAAACCACTCAATTCATATGGATTAGGTTTATGATCTCTTTATGAAATTTTTGGAGCGTCAAAGAGGTAGTTGCATAGCCTGTCAATGGAGGGACAGAAATCACTCAAATTTCCTTAAAAATATCTTTATTTTGTGTTCTGAAGATGACCGAAAGTCTTACGGGTTTGGAACGACATGAGGGTGAGTAATTAATGAAATAATTCTCCTTTTTGGGCGAACTATCCCTTTAAGGCAAAATGGCTCAAAATGAGTGAACCTGTACTAGTAAGGTGTGCCTAATAAAGTGGCTGATGAGTATAAATTACTTTACTGTCACTTTTGATCAGTTTTTGCATCCTTGCTGAATAAAAACATAAACTTCTTATTTAAAAATCTTACTTCCAACCCAAAAAAGTAATAGAAAAATGTGTTGAAATATTGTCTCATTCTCACAAACCCAATATTGTCTCGTGAGCTCAGGGTACGTTTACACAACAGTGACTTTTTTCACGTACAGACGACAGCATTGTTAAAACGATCCTCACTAAACGCTGTATTCTGCTGTCTGGCCAGTAGTTGGCGATGTCACTTTGTAAAGAAGTACTACATCCCTATAGACTGAACTCGTAATAAGCATGCCCATGACATCACTGTTTAAAAAAAAAAAGTCCTTACATGGGCTACATTGTTTTCAAAAACTTGCACTTTGAAACCCGGTTTCAAAAGCTTGCTTTTTCAGGCCCCCAAACCGCATTTGATGTGTAAATGAACGGCCAAAACAAAAAGTTTTCCGTTTTTAGTTGACAACGATAGCGTGTAAACGGCCCCTAGGTGTATTGGCACACCCCTACATAATTATATTAATTATATATATAACTATTATAAATATTAATTAAATGATATATTAAAATATTATCCAACACTTATATAATACAAATATTAACTATAAACGACCAACTATATGTCAGCCATGTTTGTTTGCATTACAGTGCATTGCAGTGTGGGAGTCTTTTATCTTAACTTTTATCTTACTTGTATGTATTACAGAAATTCAAATAAATACATTGTATGGTTGAAAAGATTGTTTGAGCCAGTTCTTTTCTTCTCAGTTCTTCTGGTTAAATAATATGTAACTTACCTGTAAACAAACTCCCTGCTTGTGTCTATGTCAGTGTTTTCTCCTTCTCTCACACTCTGTCTCTTTCACACACTGTCACATGGTCTCTATCTCTTCACACATTCTCTCTCTCTCTGTGCCTTTACCTGAGGGCCTTCAGTCCAGAAGGAGTAACTTAATCTTGTCGGGTGCGTCTGGGTCAAGTGTCTAATCTGGTCTCGGATGAAAAGCAAACTGAAATCGTTGGTGCAAACACTCACGTCCAGCCTGGTGGAATTGGTTTCTTTTGCATTTTTTCACGTGTCATTTATATTTCATTGGAGGGGAAGGACAAGACATTAAATTGATGTGGCTGGGTAGAAGATGCTGGGGAAAGGGTTGACCACCCGACGGGCCTGGCTCGGTGTAATCAGGGTCAAACATACAATGTAGAACATGGTCCAGAACATCACTGCTCATTACACTGACGTGAGCACGGAGCAGGGAGACGTGTCTAGTGCCATAGGGGTTTAAATACTAGAAAGAATACTTCTCTTTTGGCTCCTTTGGATCCCAGAGTGATTCTAGCAGGCCGAATGAGAAAAGTTTTAAGTTAGCAGTGAGGCTGAGGACATTGTTGTTGCAGGTATGTGCTTGTACTCTAGCAGAAGAACAGGGCCAGTGGTGATGGTTATAATATTTTCACTGCGTTTTTCAATTATTATTTTTTGGAAGAGAGATAGTCAGAGTTAACAGTGTGATACAACGAAATGTCACTTAAGCCACATGCAAATACACAGAAATACATTCAATATACAGTAAATTGAAAAACCTCTGTCTCTTTCTTTATTTCTATCTCACTCTCTTAAAGGAATAGTACACCTTAAAATTACATTTCTGAATAGATGTATTGTCTATTTTTTTAAATGCATGTCATTGATCTTATGAACAATTCATTTGTGCATGCTTTTCATTTTTTTGTGAAACAACAGTCTAACGTACAACTTAAACCCCACACTTGCATGCTCCATGCCTCTGTTTTTGAATGCAATGTCCACATGCCAAAATCCTGTCAAAAACTGATGCACATGTTTGTTTGTTTTTTATAATCTGTAACACTCAGATGTACATTGCAATACAGAACTAAAGATCCACTGCTACTCAAAATTTCCTTTTGTGTTTAATGGGGGTAAATTATAAAGGTTTGGAATGGCAAAGGGGTGATTTGATTTCCATTGGTAAATAAATGAAGGGGCAAAAGATGTGTGGGATTAAAGGAATAGTTCACACAAAATTAAAATTCGGTCATTTATTCATTTATTCTTGTCATTCCAGCCCTTTTTACCAGCAATACGGCAAAAAGAAGATATTTTGAAGAATGCTATAACCAAACAATTTTGGTGACCATTGAAAATAAAAAAAGAGAGAGAGAGAGACGACTTTTTCACAATTTTATTTGGAATGACATGATGGCGAGTAAATGATGACAGAATTTTCATTATTGGGTGAACTATCCCTTTAACAATTTGAAAAGAGGATCAGATAGATGGAAAACTGAAGGAAGGACAATGAGAGGGAGATGAAGCCGTTTTGCTTGAAAAGGTGAAAATGAAGACCCATTTAGATTAAGAAAATGTATGAAGCGAGGAACGTTTGGCCTACTGTCTTTGTAAACAGGATGTTGACAGTTCAATCTGAGCTTTATTAGAGCGCACAGATCAGGATAAATACCCTATTTGCACTTGTACTACCGCAAGTTCACTTTCAATCTCCTTTACACATTTTGTGTTTCCTGCAAAATGAATGAGAGCACCAACCTGCAGTAATATAGTTGTTCAGCTATTAGAGGGTTTTGATAAGCAAGTAATATAAAAGGCAAACTCATCACCTCATGTGATCCTGCAAATGAGACACCGTTCTTGTCTATCTTAGAATCCTCCTTGGATTCATCCCACAATGAGAGAGAACAGAACAGTGTCATGTTAATGAGTAAGAGAGATGAATGTGTTTGATGAAGCATGTCAGAAACAGGTGAGGTTACACGAGCGAGCGTGTTCAGGTTCCTGAAGGTGTGATATCGGCGTACGCAAGTGTATCTCCTAGACGCCTGGTTAATGAAAGCAGATCGGACTTCTGTCTGCCAGTTCTGTCTGATTACACCGAAAAGGAAGAACGTATCCGAATGCTGCAGCTCTCAGTGGGAGATTCACAAGTGGAGAACACACACACACACACACACACAGCCGTCCGCAGGCTGTCAGGGTATTGGAGATGTCTGCAGAGTGAAAGCTAAATGACAGACTCAATGCTGGATTTCAGGGGCTTTCACCTTAAAAAACTTCTGCAGAAAGACTATACCTTATTCATTAAAAGTAAATTCAATAATGATAACATTACAAGTCGTATTCCTTCAAACATGACTGACCAACCCGATCTCACGGGCAATTCGTAAGAATTTTACAAGTTGCCAAATTCGTATGAATTCGAATGAATAACCTACCCCTGACCACGCCCCTAAACCTACCCATCACGTGGGTTTACTTTAGACAAATTGTGAGGTCGTACGAATTAGCCACCTTTTAATCACTCGTACGAATTGGTTGTGAGATAGTGTTGTATTTTCCAAATGTTCCAAATTTATCAAAATGTTTGATCCTCTGGCTGATCGTCTTGCTCACGTTTAGATCTTTTCTCACCAGTGTATTTAAAAAAAAAATTGCCAGCCAGTGTCAGCATTTTCGATCATTTAAAAATAAATTAAACGTATTTTTTCTAGCTTTGTGCGTTCTTTTTTAATCAACACTTATAGGTACGTTTCATTAAAAAAAGCTGAAAAATCAAGCGTAGGGTCAGTTCTGGCAGGTCATGTTAGTCCAGCTCGCATCAGCTGATCCACGTCTACCTGTAGGAATACGACGCCTATCACAGCATCCATATATAAGCTCCTTTAGTATTATCAACAGCTATCATGTTTCTCAGGAGCTAATTACCCTCCTCCATCCCCAGCTCCTCCTCTCATCCAGTAAGGATTGGCATTCTGATTCCCCTTGAATCGGACTAAATTCTCGAATTATGTTGTACATTAAAATATTTAATTAATGATATCTGCAATGCATTCATGTTGGTTCTGTTCTTACCCGAAGGGTTATTGCTGCTCTCCCTGCTCTTATCCATGCTATCCATCTTATCCATTCTTGCCCAGAACAGAACCATACCGCCAATCCAAACTGTATAATTGTCAATAATATGTGACGATAATGGTGACAGAAATCACGTTTTTGTCAAAGATTACAAAACTACCGCTACCGCTACCGCTATAGCTACCGCTACCTCGACCCATGAGAAGAGGTATGGGACTGTGGAAGCTTTGGGGGTGTTGATGGAAGCAATCTACTCCATCTATGTTTTGATCATTGTTCTGTTTTTTTTTTTTTTTTTTTTTTGTTAATAACCCTGGTATGAATGAACATGTTTATATTAAATGCCACCACCTGCTCTTTTAAACCTTTTTGCTAGTTCAAGTTCAAGTTACTTTATTTGTAACCGAATTTTGTTTGCAGTAGAGTCCTCTTACACACATATGGAAAAACAAAGAGGACACGCATCACACATCATTCAAACTTAAGACAGTAAAAATTAGAAAATGACAAAAATTAAATTAAAATTAAAAATAAAATAAAAACAAAAAGTTCTTATTGGTCCAGAATAGATTAATTCTTTAATACACATACATAAACGCAATAATAAAATAAATAAAACATATAAAACACTTGTGCAAAGTATAGTTCTGACTCATTCCTCAGTGTAATGGCTGCAAGAACAAAACTGTTTTTGTGTCTATTTGTTCTACACCTAGGGATTATAAACCTACGCCCAGAGGGTAGAAGCTGAAACTCTGTGTGCAATGGATGGGAACTGTCGTTTAAGATTAAACCAGTTATGCGCTGTAACTGTTTTGTGTACAAGGTCTCCACATTGAGCTGTGGCTTACCAATCAGCCTGCTAGACCACTTTACTATTTGGTTGAGTGAGTTTTTATTTTTCAAAGAGAGGTTCCCAAACCATGCTGCTAGCGCAAATGATAAAACTGATTCAATAAAAGCGTGGTAAAAGAGGGTCATGATGGATTTTTCAATATGAAAGCGACTTAGTTTTCTCAAAAAGAACAGGCGCTGATGCCCTTTTTTGCACACAACTTCACAGTTAGTTTCAAATGTGAGTTGAGTCTATTATCGTCCCCAGGTATTTATACGATTGCACACATTTAACAGTTTGACCTTTGATTGATGTAATTTCTTGTGTTTGGATTTTTTTCCTAAAATCAATGAGCATGTCCTTTGTTTTGGCTCCATGGGTCTTTCTTTTCCATCATATGCTGCATATGATGCCCAGGGACATATTTCCTGGTCATGGTGATTTGGGCACTGACTTCCTCTGGGTTTCTTATGCAAAAAAAAGTCTGTGAGTAAGCAGAAATGCTGTTATGTGCAGGAGGTCAGAGTGAGAGCGCTCCGGGCATGTGCAGACCGTCATCTCTCTGCAACGGTGAGTAAACAAAGTGTTTTGACTTCTGCCATGAGGAATAGACTGTGTTGGTGACGTCTGCCTCACTCACCTTCTTTCTTCTCTTTGTCTCTTTTTCCCTTTTTCTCTCCTCACAGTCTCCAAGGAACCATCATATCCACTTTTCCTGTTTTCTCTCTGCATGCAAATAATGAAAAAATGAGCGCAAGAAACTGCAACCAACAGATTAACTGTGACTTATACTGTTTAATTGCTGGGGTCTATACAGAAGCAAATTTGCATTTGAGTGTGTCTATGTATGTGTGGCAAAATGCCAAGCAGCTTCCAGCCATCTCCCTCGGAGAGTGTTTCTAGGAGTGTAAATTCTGAGATGAGACAGCTGAAAGCACTGAACGCACACATGTTGAAGGTACGGGAACTAAGCAAAGTCATTCATTCAGATTGCTCTGTTGTTCTGAGCCACAGTCCCAAACCCGTTTTTGGACCCTTAAGCCTTAAAAAAAACGTTAACAACCTTTTGAAACATTGAACATGCTCAGAGATAATATGATGGGGAACAGACTTGATAAAGCCACTAAAATCACCTTCAAATCTGTTAAAATAAGACATTATTGCTTAAATGGCTCAGAAAGCATAGTCAGTCATTTGTTTGCAGATATAACTTTTGTATTTTGTTGTCTAATGCAATACATTAGAAATAAATGGGGTTTTTTTTTCAACAAGGAACTCTTCACGAGTTTTCAGCTCCGTCATATACCATCATACTCACATACAGCCAGCACATTTGTCCCAGCACACAGCATTGTTTTGGATGTTCGAAAGTTCCGTCGCAAGATATATGTCATAAAAGCATTAAGCGAACCAGGACTAAATGTATCATTTTTGTTGGTGTTCATGTGGGCGACACAGGTTCTGTTTAAGAGATTCCATTCTTCTTTCATTGATTATTCTTTCCTTTTATTCGGTCAGCTTAATAATCAACTAGTAAAAAAAAAAAATTATAATCTAAAATAACAGTGTATTTTACATTTAATTTGATATCACTGATGTTACAGACCTCATAAACCACTGCTAATTACTAAGAGTAATTAAAGTTCTTAAACTCCATTGATATCCATGATATCTTCTCTTATCTGGATTACCGTAATGGAAGTGAAAATTGACGTGAGCTTGAAACTTTGCCTGTTTTCCTCAAGGGTGGAAGTGTGAACCTGCGTGTTTTTCTCAGAACACTAGAGATTCATATTGTTCACCCTCTCACAGTTACAACTAATTATTTTCTTCCCCTTTTAAATTAGGCCTTAATCCATCCCTCTCTCTCTCGTTCTCGTTCTCTCTCTCTCTCTCTCTCTCTCTCTCTCTCTCTCTCTCTCTGTGTATATTAATCACCAAGGCTAAATAAAAGCATGCAAAAAGGTCACAGTGTTAATTAAGAAACCGCCCGGTGCTTTTGTCATTTTGCATCAGGTGAAGTGAACATAGGAGTCCACACAAACAGAGCCTCACACACAATCCTAGAAACCACTGCACTATTATTCTGTCAACCAACACACACGTAAACACAGAAGGTGCTACATCACAGAGGCTTGTCCTAATTAAAGAAGGCCTGTTCTCCATGTGGTGATGCTCTTGGCAGTGGCACGCCTCTATCCAGCCAAGCTAATGCCAATCTTAATTACATCTCTGATTCAGCAGAGAGAACACACATACACTCACACCGCTGTCTGCGCTTCACACAGCTTACTTCACAAACACTCAGAAGTTTGCTTTTAATATCTTCAATAGGATAAACCACAAGTCTTGAGGAACTGAGGGTTGGTCTGAGCATTCTGAACTCAACACAATCTCATGGCAATTCGTAAGTATTTTACGTTTTGGTGAAATGATGGCTAATTTGTTTGAATTTGTACAATCTCATTCATACGCCCCAGTGGTGTTAGGTTTAGGGATGGGGTTAGGGGCATTTCTGCTTACTTTTTCTAAAAATCAATTCATATCATACGAATTCATACGAAATCTCCACCTCGTAAAAATAGTTACATTTTCTAATGAGATTGGGTTGCCAGGACCCCCATATAAATGAAAATCTTTTTCAGTGAATTAGAAAAATCTCAGTGGTGTTGCAACTGGTAGTGTGATTGTTTTTCATTTATCCAACCTTTAATCAGTGATCTGAAATTGATTTTATGTCAGAAAATTGTAAAAACAGGTGGGACCTGCATGTGGGACGTTTACAGGCAAACTGGTAGCAACCTCGTCTTCAGGCGATTACTGGTCACAAATCATCTTTGATTCATGATTGTTCTTGCATTTGTGTTACTATATCTCATTAATTCTCTTTGTTTACCTTTGCAGGTCATTTTTTATAATGTTAAGTAACATGTTTAAGAAGCTGCCATAGAAAGAGAAGAGATTGCCACTGCACATAGCAAGCATGTGATCAGCTAAAGACAAAAAAAAACCATTTGAATTATTTTATAGGATTCACGTGGGTCATACTTTTAAGGTTGGAAAATATGGAAATCCGTATACATATGGAAAAATTACATCCCTGATATAGGTCAGTTAAAACATTGGTAACTTTTTGATATTTGGGTATACAAAAATCTTTATTTCAGGATATTTTTATGTAAATTAATGTCAATTGTATTAATATATATTGTTGGTAATTTGTGTTAGTTTGTAATAAACTAATTTTAATTTATACAACTTGAAATCTTAAAAAATGTATAAATATGAACTTTAGTTAAATAATTTGGGGTTGGTAAGATTTTTTAAATATTTTTGAAAGAAGTCTTTTATGCTCACCAAGGCTGCATTTATTTGCTCCAAAAATACAGTAAAAAAAAACAATAATATTGTAAAATATTGAAATGGTTCAAATGTAGGCTACTGTTAACTTTGGTGCCATTGCTGAATAAACTATCATTTCTTTTATTTTTTTTAAAAGTCTTACTTACCCCAAACTTTTGAACAGTATGTAGTATATAGAAGTGATTTTCATTAATCTTCTAGATCTATAAATGCTTAAAATTTGACCAAATCACTAACTAAAATGAAACCAAATTAGACCCTCAAGTTTTATACATTCACTGGCACAGAATTACAATTTTAGTTAAAATGTAATATCACAGGATTGCAAGTAAATTTGCAGGATTGATCTCATTTGTCTGTAAAATAAGTTTTGATTGAAACTGATTTTAATATACCACCACCACTTCTGATGCAATTTGAGCATTGGCCACAAGTAAAATTCAGTATTTGAAAAATGTGTTAATTTAGCAGCAAACTAAAATGTGAATTATAAAGAGCAAAAATAGACTGTGAGCTCAAAGGGAGTTTGTGATTGTTGTGCCGTCTGACTGCATCACACCCATGTGTATTTAGTATTGTTAGTATATTGTTGGATTGGTGCGAATAACTTTGCTGCAAAAAAAGTTCTTGAATAGGCCTACTATATTTTTATTTCATGTAGTCACTGTGGACTCTGTGAACAAGCTCTTCTTTCAGACATCTGTTTGTGCTCCTGACCCCCATCAATTGACTCTTAAGAATACAGCAGGTCCACAATGCACATGACTATGCCTCCTTTAGCATGCCTATGACTCGGCTCTCCAACCATCCTCTCATCTTTATGCCTCTCCAGTCTTTAGACCAGAGTCGTGTCCTGTGGACTCTCCCCAGCGACGGCTGTCACAGCATATGGAAGTAATGGGCCTGAGTTACAACTCCCACCTTGATCAGCTAGTGACAGTAATGAAGAGATTTTTTTTGTCTCTCTCATTTTATTTTTTTCTTTAATCTGCCTTTCTGCCTTTTTTCCTCTCTTCCCTCCATCTTTTTATCTTTGTGAGCACTTTATCATTTCAGCCTTGCTGTCAGGGTTATATTGCGACTTGTCTCTGTGGGTTCTCTCTCGCTCTGTCTCTCCCGATCCAGGATTTGTATCCTTCTGTTTTAATGGTGCCAGTGAGTGAACCGCAAACAATAATGAGGTAAGTGCAAGATTTATCTGGACCGGGAGCTTGGCTTTGGCCCCTGAGTATGAATCCATTTGCCCCCCGGGCAGTTTTTACACAGGCTAGGGAAAAGTAGCCCAGATTAGACCGCAGGACATTTACCTTGAGCTTTAGGTAAATCCCATCTCAATCTAGGTGGTTTGCAAGACTGGAGGTGGCACACTGTGCAAGTCTAAAAACTCGAGCAGGAACTCTAGTTCCTGCTATGATGTACATTTACACGTCCCCATCATACGTGAAGTGGGGTGATATGGGGTACACAGAATCAGCAATTTTGTGCTTTCTTATTCACAGTACAGGTAAATAATTCTTTCTCTAATAAACTGCCAGTACTCTCTGTTTGTTTAACTCATTGAATACTCCATTAAAGTTAGGGTAGACAATGTTTTTCACAAATACTTTTTGTTATACAGTTTAAAACTTAGTTCACATCCTAATAGCAATCAATAATAGAAGTGGTCTAAATATTTTTAAAATATATCTTGTGGAAGTCTCAGGACCAATACATATTTGTCCAATCATTGCATGCGGTCCGAATGCTATAATAGGATGTCCTACCTGCCTGTAAACTTATTTCCATACCTCCACGCACCCTGCTAGCGCAGAAATTGCACGCCATCAATGTGTTCCGTGAGGATATGCAGAGTTGTAGACACACAGGGTGCTTCTCATTTCTTATTTGTGCATCCTCGTTTCCTTTCCTCTCGTCTCCACTCCACCCCCCATAGAATGCGAGGGAAGGATGCAAGTAAAGAAAACGAGGATTAAGGAATCGAAGGACATCTTATTTGTACATTGGAATATTCTTGATCACTCAAGCGCCACTTCACAGCATCATCAGCTGCGCTCAAGGTATACCTTATGTTGCTGAATTTTGGCCATTTAAGAAATTCATAATAAATAATAATAATGCAGGATGCCCTGTTGAAATTTGTGAGATGTAGGCCTATGGTTTATTTAAACTGCAAAGGTAAAGCATAAATTTAAATTATTGTGACAGATGTGAAGGGGGAGGAGAGTTTAAAAGTGCGTCAGGCTTCTCGACAAGAAAGACTTCCGCATAGGATACAGGTGTGCATCCTCGCTCATAGCTCCTCTGGAAGCTTCCTCACTCCTCGTTCCTTGTCTCCTCGCGGTGCAATTAGAACTAAGATGTCCTTCAAGATGGATGGAGGAGCGAGGAAACATCAATTTTTATTGAGAAGCACCCAGTGTCAACTAGCGCTGCAAACAAACAGCAGACACCTTTTACAGTTCCTCCTGAATCAAAACAATGAGCTTATTCTGTGTTCATGCCATGTCGTAATTACCGTAATTAAGAGATGGCAACCCGTGACGTTCTACCCTAGCTACGTCTGTATTTATGCATTTCTATGGTAACACCATCAATGCAAAAATGAATCTGCAGCAGTCAGTTGGTACAAGTAAGCACTCTTTTAACTTGTTTTTGTTCATTATTATTGTAATGTCATTTGATTTGAGACATGAGGTTATTTAACGCCGTGTCTCGTGATGCTTTGTTGGAGATGATCTGTTTTGATGGAGGCGTGGCTTAGGAGACGCTTTGAAGGGTATCTTATGCTTTCACAGCCCGTTCTCATCCCAAGGCGTCATCTAACTGACACTTTTGACCATGCATCAACATCCGACGCACATGGCACCCTTTAGCGTCAATATGAGACGCGCCTCCTAGTGGTCTAACCCTAACCCTACCCCAGACCTAAACCTACCCATAACGGAACCGTCATCTAACTGACGCTAAAGGGTGCCATGTGCGTCGGATTTAGACGCATGGTCAAAAGTGTCAGTTAGATGACGCCTTGGGATGAGAATGCATTGGCTTTCAAACCTAGCTTGCTATTGCTAGCCTCTAAGAAAGTGCCTACCCTACCTTTAAATTTGAAAATGCATATTGTAGCTAGATTTGGTCAAGAAATATCCAATGAGATATTCTCTTTATAAACTCTTTATTTAATGTCATGTTTAGAAGAGGGCAATAAACTGTGTACCAAAAGTGATAGTTTGGCTATCTAGTTTACTTAAAGGTGCAGTAAGCTATTTCTGAGAAACACTGTTGATATTTGTTATGCAACACATTCGCTGTGCAACACAGGCAGGGTCTAACAGCTTGCGCATCAGACAGCTTTCGCAAGTATGGGTGAATCAGCTGTGATTCAACAACAGCATCTTGGTTCTGTGAAACCAATGTTACACACGTAATAAGCAGAAACAAAGCAGCCTTGGCATCCTCTTTCAGGCCTTCCGCACTCTTACGTCTCTCAGGCGCTGGAAAGCTTTTCTAATTTCCAAATCTTAAAGCTCTTGCCTGATCAAAGCTCTTCTTTTTCCAGTGATATTTTCCAATGATATTCCTCTGACCTTTTCTCTTTTGTAATGTCTCAGTTATCTCTCTTTCTACAGTCTTTCTTCAAATCTTCCTCTCCTCCAATGAGTGTATATGCCCACCATTGCTGATTGGCTACAAGAGTGTTTTGGTGCTCGGTGGATCGGTCCAATCCACTTGTTTTATTTCTACTATTTACACAGCCAGGACTATGTACACACACACACACACACACACACACACACACACACACGACAGTCATCTAGCATATATATTTACAAAATCTTTTGTACAAAGTTTAACAGCATTTCACAGAAATCCTTTAGACTATCTTGCAACTATTTGCAACAAGCAAAATGAATACATTCGATGTCATGAACTGACTACCACAGCAAATAAGGTGCCTATATTATAGTCTGATATAATACCATCCTGTATTTTCAATTAATTTCATATTTATGTGCAAAAATTACAGCCCGTTCTCATCCCAAGGCGTCATACATGTGACGCTTTTGACATTTCGTCGAAATCTTACGCACATGGCATCCTTTAGCGTCAATATGAGACGCAGATCCCAAGGCGTCATAACCGTAACCCTACCCCAGACCTAAACCTACCCATAACAGTGCGTGTTATATTGACGCTAAAGGATGCCATGTGTGTAAGATTTCGACGAAATGTCATATGGCGTCACCTATATGACGCCAAAGGATGAGAATGTGTTGAAAAATTAGCACCTAAATATACATTTTTCCCTCAGCGAAAATGCAAAGTAAACAAGATGCAATACAAATGTTTTTAAAATAATATGCTGTTAAAGAATAGTACGGAGCCCCCCTAGTCCCACTTTGTAAAAAAAATTAATTATAACTATCTCGTGGCCTCAAGATAGTATCTCGTGGCCTCAAGATAGTATCTCTATCTTGAGGCCACGAGATACTATCTTGAGGCCACGAGATACTATCTTGAGACCACGAGATAGTATCTTGAGGCCACGAGTTACTATCTTGAGGCCACGAGTTACTTATCTTGAGGCCACGAGATAGTTATAATTAATTTTTTTGACAAAGTGGGACTGTATATAGAATAGTATATAAATGGTTGTGCATTTTACTTTACTATATCTATGTATGTATTATTTGTATCATTGACTATACTATTTATTTTTCAGTACATGTCTTAAAATGAACAAAACTGTGTTTCATCTGTGCTTTTATTTTTTCCCCTTCTCCAATTGATATGTTTTAAACATAATTTTGTTCTTGTGTCATCAATTTCACTTTGTTTTCTGTAATATATACAGTACTGTAACACACAATAACAAAAGCCAGGTCCTTAATGACATCATCCTGTTGGAATTGACGTTTTACCCATTTCTGTTTTTTTATAGAGTTCCTTTTAAAGAAAACACAACACAAGCATGTTTCTTTTAAGCAGTGCATGCAGCTTTCAGATGGAATGCATGAAATGACCCAGTAGATAGATAGTCACATGCTCTGTGATTTTACACAAAAATATGATCTCTCAACATTTTGATATATATTTTGACATGGCATTTTCTATATTCAGATCTCGTTTCTTTGTATCCTCTCTAAAAGAGCATCTGTGCAGTTCTCTTCCCTGTAGCTGCTTGTTTTCTGTTCATTTTTCTCTAATGACACGCAGGCATCTATTGACCTATATCTCTGCAGCTAATTGGGAGGCAGGAGTGTGAAGTGATGATTCTTTGCGTGGAGATGCACAGCAGTGAGTAATGTGCTTCTCTTTCCATCCAATGGCATAGCTCGCCTCTTTAGGTCAATACTCCAGAGAGACAGAGAGAGAGAAAACTAAGAACAAGGGAGAACCACAGAGAACCAAAGACCCCAAGTTCAAAAGTCTCATTCTTCATTCTCTCTGTCATTGCTGTTCACTTTTCTTTGTTTTACTGACTTTCACACTGTTTTTCCACTCAGGTCCTGTCCATGGTGTGTGTTTGTGTTAAAGTTACAGTGACCTCTCTACAAAATGACATGGGGATCTCGGACAACTGCTGACACGTAAAAAAAAAAGACACGTGACCAAACAAAAACATTTAGTACATTTTAAAACAATTCCATGTTTTTATATACATAATAAAATGCATTTCAAATTTAATTCACATTTTTATTATAATCCTTTGTATCATTATTTACAGAGTAAATGATAAAGGGACACCCATTTGCATTAAGCTTTCCATTGTTAGAAACCCAGTCATACTATTGAATGGTCGTGCAACACTCTCTCATTTTCCCCTGAGATGAGAGAAATCCGCTATTTACCTTTTTCACTTCCTCCCACAATGACGCAAAAATCGTCATTTTACGTCAGTGTAGGAGGAAGTGTAAGAGGGGCGGATTTCTGTAAAGACTACATGCACTAGATCCCACCCTTTCAAACCCGCCCATAGGGGGTTGGACCTAATGCGCTAACAGACCTAACTTTGCTTCCTCATTGCTGACGAGTGGAGTTAGCGAGGCAGACACATTAGAACAACAAGCGAGCAAAACATACAAGATATTTAGTTTGTAAACAGACAAATCATAGGAGATGTGTTGATTTACACCAGATGACTATGTCAGTGTGTGCTCTTAGTATTCACTAGCTGCTAATAGAGTCGAGTCAGAAAGGACCTTACCTCCAGGCAAACGCGTTTAGCGCTACTAGCACTGCCAGTTCCAAACGTTCCTGGCTGTTCGTCGTCATCATCTGGCAAGGTAAATATTGACGGAATTGCGGTTTTCACACGCGCGGGTCTCTTCAATCCTAAGGGGTTGGGTTCGAAATATTCTGGATTGAAATGTAGACTGCACATCGTCAAATGTTTTAGTGCTTCAATGGCTGTGTCCTCTCCGAACTTTGGGTTATTGATAGCCCCTAGCCATTTTTTGCACAAGTCCAAATCTTTGGGTAATCTATGAAAACTTACTCCGTGTATTTTCCTTGTGCTGGCTGAACATGCCGGTACTATGCAAGTGCACACCATTTCGAAACAAAAACGAGGAGTAATTCAATAATTAGTTCGCAAAGTAACTCTTCACTAGAAATTGTGTGAAATGATTTCCAGGCGGTAGCGTAGAGTGGAGCTCAACTCTAGTCTAGATTGATGGGCGGAGTAGTGGGAGTGGCCTGCGGAGCTGAGGGGATAACAATCCACTATGGGGATTGTTGTCTACAATCCACAAGCACTAAAAAGTCATTTTCTGCCTTTTATCGGCCAAGAAGGACCCAAATTAGAAATTTGTGCTACTATTCTACTACATATATGACCCACTTTCAATAGATATTCATGTCTCCACTGGTGGAATTACCCTTTAACCTCTTCCACTCTAAGGCATATTTTGGAATTCCGCCTGAATTTAACACACCCAAGTTCAAACATTTACCCTAGACACATACAGTGTAGGAAATTTAAAAAGTTAGTGTCATTGTACAGAAAACCCTTCAAATTTACTAAATCAGATGGCAAAATTTCATAAATAGCATTTACATTTACATTTATTCATTTAGCTGACGCTTTTATCCAAAGCGACTTACAATTGCTATATATGTCAGAGTTCGCACGCCTCTGGAGCAACTAGGGGTTAAGTGTCTTGCTCAGGGACACATTGGTGTCTCACAGTGGATTCGAACCCGGGTCTCTCACACCAAAGGCATGTGTCTTATCCACTGCGCCATCACCACCTTTTTTTCTTTTTTTTTTAAATCCTGTCTTTGAAAATCTGTGATTCAGGTACTGTTTGCTCTGGGGACCTTCTGATTATATTGTTTGACTACACTAGGTGGCAGTATCCACCAGAAAAAAAGATTTTTTCTCTATCACATTCTGAGCAAGAGTTATTCAAATATAACCGAAGGGAGGCAAAGTGTCATTTTTAGTGCATATATGTGTCTTTTGGATTTTTCTAATACTCAAATGCAATTTTTTTTTTTTTTGAGGCAATACTACCTCAAAAATCCTACTTTGAATACATACTAAAGCCTTTTGCTTAATTATCGATTGATTTTCCTCATTTTCATTCAGGTTTAATCTTTGTATCTGAGATATAGTAAAAACAAAAAATGCTAGATCAAGTTTCCAAATATTCTGTCAAGTAACAATTAACGTTAGCTGGCTCAATTGCTGTACTTTTCAATAGTCAAGTCAAGTCAAGTCAAATATATTTATATAGCGCTTTTCACAATACAGATTGTATCAAAGCTGCTTCACAGTATCAATCAAAACAACTTAACAATGTTTGTTTATTACTGGAAAAAAAAGACATCCAAGTTTGGTAGAGCTGATCAATGGTATGATTGGTTAATTAATTTGAATATCAATAACAAAATAAAAATAAAAATAGTAAAATACTTAACAGCATTGTAAATGCTAAATTATATGAACTTACCCGTCAAACGCAGGATCTTCTCCCTCAAGAAAAGCGGCTTCCACTTCAGAGTCAAAACTAGCATCACTATCGTTACACGATGCACCGTCACTTTCTCTTTCAAGCTCTTCTAATATTGCTTCGACACAAGAGAACACCTTATAAGCTGCTCTTCCCTCTCCAGATGCCATTTTTAATCAAAACGCTAGAAAAAATACAAATATAGCCACAAATGATCTGTCAGCCGTCTTCGTCACTAGTCATACACTTGTTACTGTCTACTCGCCTATCATCAACAACGTTGTGACACGTGATTCAAAATAAAAATATAGAAACCGGTCGTGATCCCGCCCACCTACTCCACTGATTCGTTGGCTGATTCAGCATGTGACTGAACTAGATAAATGATTGACATGTGATTGGACATGTGCCTGATATGTATATCATCGTCATGATTAGAGGACGCTTGCACGTTTTGATGATGATGTGTAGATCGCGTGTTTCTCCCGTCGAGCGCGTTTTGTGTTCTGGACATCCGCGACATAACAGTGGATTATTTATCAAGATGAGCTCACAGAAAAGTACAAATAGGCTCATTTGAAAGAAAACATCCTAAGGTAAAAGATGATATAGAGTTTGTGGCCGATTTTAGCTTAGAGCACCTGTAATCGACGTAGAAATGAGACGTTTGTCTTTGTTTTTTCACAGAAATCATATTTTACTGCCCGATTAGAATGTGAACTATGATGTTAAAACAATAAAACAAACTACACAGTCACATTTCTGAGAATGAGAGCTTTCTTTTGATATATGAATTTTCTGTTTTGTGAGATGCATAAAACATATATATTAATATTTACATTTCTAGGCTACATCGTCATTTTGGGGGAGGAGCGATTTTGTGACGATTGTTCTTTTAAAGCTTTATATTAATTATTTGTTCCATATACACACATATCATTATATTCTGTGTAAAGATGAGATTTTAGGATTTAAAATTATACTATATATGGGGTGATTGTATCTCCAGAAACACACAAAAAAATAATTTAAATATAATGACGTAGCTCTTTTGCCCGCCCACGGGCGATCAGAGTGGAAGAGGTTTTAATTGATGTTGCCATAAACGTATAACATGGAAAATTCCCACCAGAACAACCACACATTTGTCACGTCTGTTTTTGGTTCATTGATCTCCTCGTGTTCTGGTCATGTGTCTCCTTGGGTGTGTTCGACTTCATGTGGCACTGTGCAGACTGATCGCCGTCTGACATGGAGTGCACGCCAGTTAGAAATGTTGTCCGACTTGCGCTGACGCCACGTCACTGTGACGTATGGCATCAAAGTATGGCAAGATCGATTCAAGAGCAGACGGCTGACTCAGCCGTCACAGCTTCTTCAGAGCAGCTGCACAAGCTCTGATGATGACACAGCTGCTCCACGATTGGTCAGATTCATCGATGACAATGATGACGTATGTTTTGTGTTTATTCTGACATCATCAGTTCCCCTAATGCTCACAAATCCTTATTTGTATAACAGTAAAAACATTTTTAAGTAACCATAATGTTATATTGTTTCATGTTTATCAAAATAACACTGATAAAAAATATATAGACCCACTTTATTTGTATTTAAATAGTATAGGCCAGGGGTGCCCAATCCTGCTCCTGGCGATCGACTGTCCTGCACAGTTCATCTCCAACCCTAATCAAACACACCTGAATATAATTTTCAAGTGATCCTAAAGACCTTAATTGGTTGCTTCAGGTGTGTTTGATTAGGGTTGGAGATGAACTGTGCAGGACAGTCGATCGCCAGGAGCAGGATTGGGCACCCCTGGTATAGGCTTATGTTGAACTTTATTCATGTACAGATGGCGCTGTATTAAGCAGTAGACTGTTGCTTCATGAAATCGTCTGTGTATTTGACAGATATCGCATCTGATCCACTTTGTCTGTGATGAAGTATGCAAACATCACTACGGGAAGCAGAAAGTGTCAGACTCGACGGCTCCGTTTTCAGTTCCATCCCGACTCTAAGCAGCAACTCTCGATGATCGGTCTGCGCAGCGCCACATGAAGTCAAACACAGTTCTTGTTGCATGTGTTATGTTCTGGGGTGCGTTTCCCAAAAGCATCGTTTGCCAATATGGTCGCAAGTTCCGTCGTTATCAGCATAGTTCAACGAGTCGGTGTTTCCCGAAACCATAGTTCTAACGAACATTCGCAAACAGCATCGGAAAGTTGTGAGGTTGGAACGACAGCTCTCGAGCTGTGGTTAGAAGCAGTTTCTTGTTTGCATGACGTGGACTAAATAAATCCATATCTAGAGCCAAATAAGCAAGCTGACATTCAGTACAATCTGTATCCTTTATTTAGAATACATACAAATGTAATTTACATTTTTTGTTTATCAAGAGATTTAAAGCACCGTTTTTTACATGTGCGAGTGTGCTTTACTACGTAAGAACGAGCCTGTGATTGAATCTGGAAATCTGCAAATTAACTGAGAAAAATGAGAAATAGTCCTCAGATGCCATGTCCGTAATATATCGCAAAACATCTAGCATTAATTAGATCTCAAACAGATTGATTAAAAGTAGTTATTGCTCCACCACCTGCGTGACATCATTAACCAACGTGGTTGAACGACCAATATGCGACAATATGATTTCGGGAAACAGTTGTGACTAGCTAGTTGATTTCTTCATGCTATGGTAGTTAAGCAGCGAGTTATGTCGTTGTACGGGAAACTCACCCCTGATTGGTTCTTTAGTACGTGTCTTGTTTGCATTGGTTCCTTTGTTTCATGTGTCGTGTTCTCATTGGTTGTCATTGTAATGTGTGAATCATGTATTTAAGTCCTCATGTTTGCCTTGTCTAGTTGTCATGTATTGAAGTAAGTTGCTGTTCCATGTTTCCTTGTGTCAGGTCCTTTGATAGTCTAGTCTGGTTTTTGTTTATAGTTTGGATTTTGTTTATAGTTTATGTTTCATAAATTGTTTGTTTTTCATTGATTCAGTGATAGTGTAAATGCTTGACAGTGTAAATGCTTTTCAGTATACTTCACTTTGTAGATGACATATGACCTGCCTCACAGAAAAAACTGTTACTCACATGCTCAATATACAGAATATAGTTAGGCATCATTTGACATAATCTTGAGTACATTACAGAGTAACTGTGTGGATAAAAATATGAGCAGGGATTTAGTGTGAAAAATTAAAAAAGTGCCCAATTTCTGGTCATGTCTTCATTTTTACAAGTGCAGTTAACTGTCTTTCCTTGAGTTTCGAAAAAAAAAAGACTCAATTGTACTCTGGAGATGCCGCACTTTTAGCGGATGATGCAGAGCAGGACCTGTCCATTTGTCTCTGCTGGAGAGAATGGGACTTTGACAGTATAGAGAGCTGCAGACGTTCCAAGGAGAGACATTTATGACTGCGCTACGGACTCAAGGACTTTGGCTTGTATCCCCTTGAGATTTCACTCTAGAGATGAGTGAGAACACTTTCCTTTTGATCAGAAAGTACTATCAAGGTCAATATGATATTGATATCAAAATGAATATCTCTTTTAAATTAAAGGTTTTGCCGATAAAAACCTTTTATGAATAATTATATAATTAAATAAATAGTGAACCTCAAGTGGCAAACACTTTTCAACAAACTGTTAACATGAGGGATGCTCTGTCTCAGCCCATTCTCATCCCTAGGCGTCATGAAACTGACGCCTTGGGAATCATTTTGACCATGCTTCAATATTCGACGCTTTAGGCACCCTTAAGCGTCAGTTACATGACGCAATCCTAGGGCGTCATCTTACTGACGCTTTACCTTAAGCGTCAGTTAGATGACGCTATCTAATCCTAACCCTACCCCAGACCTAAACCTACCCGCGTCATCTAACTGACGCTTAAGGTAAAGCGTCAGTAAGATGACGCCCTAGGATTGCATCATGTAACTGACGCTAAAGGGTGCCTAAAGCGTTGAATATTGAAGCATGGTCAAAATTGTCATTTTAGTGACGCCTTGGGATGAGAATGCGTTGTCTGTCTTCACAAGGAGCCTTGTGATTTATGGATCTCTTTATAGAGTTAAAATGATCAAATTATAGTGTATCCCTTAAATTTCAGGTGTGTGTGTGTGTGTGTGTGTGTGTGTGTGTGTGTTATGCTCTTATTTCATGAGGCATATTTTCTGTCGATGCACTGGGGTTGCCTTCAGCCACATTTGATGTAATAAAACAGCTACAGTGACTCCACCAGTGTTGTACATGTATTATGACTCACTGTCTATCACCTCCTGACTGCCTGCGTTTCATAATTCATGCTGTGTCTTATAGAAAACCTGCCTCTGGTCCTGTAAGACATGCAGAGAGATTGAAGTGAGGAGAGGGCATAGTCTTTAACAAATAACCCTGTGTAAAAGATAAAAGATGGGCCGCAAACTCTAACCAAGGACACTCCATCTCCATAAAGGAGTGGGGTGGAAGCAGATTTATTCGCTCATCTACCAGTGAGAAGGATGCCCAACCAGTCAATTAAGACAGAGAGTTGTCACATATGGGATACAGAGGAAGGAACAAATCCTGGAGAAGAAAGCACAGTTGAATGTGCTTTAAAAGGGAAGGTTAAAAGTGTAAATCCACGTACCTCAGGGGATCCTGGAGCGATCCTGGAGGGCCACTGTCCTACAGAGTTTAGCTCCAACCCTGGTAAATAGGCCTACTCATCTGCCCTTAGCTTTCTAGTAATCCTGAAGACATTTATTTGTTTGTTTCATTTGGGTTGGAGCTAAACTCTGCAGGACAATGGATCTCTGATGTACCTGAACAATGAGACATGCATAATGGTGGTAATGTTTCGCATACCAAAAATATGCCAGGTTTTGTATTTCAACCAGGGCTTGACCTTAACACCCACCAACCCACCAAATGCGGGTGGATTTCAGCGGTGGCATGTAACGCAGTCACTTCTACTATACATTTTCAATTGTAGTCTTTTAAAAGGGTATCTGAAATAAAAAACTAAGTGCAACCTAGTGTTGTCAAAAATTTAGATTTTTCGATATATTGATACTGAAATATCTGAAACTCTTCCGCAGGATACACAATACCAGCTGCGCCTTCTTGCTCTCCGACAGCGAGTTGACACACAAAACCGCCACCCCTCACTCGTTTCATTTGATCCGTATGAATATTGTTGGTTTTACAGGACTTAAAGTTCGACGTGGGTTTGTGCGTATTCAGCATAATTGTACTCATTCCTGCAGATTTTGTGTTTACGCCCAAAGAGTGTGCACATAAAGAAACGTAGCCTATATACTATATAAGGCCATGTTTACACGGAAACGATCTGAAGAGTAAACGCAAAAGTGGCGTTTCGTTTTCACTTTTTATTCTGCGTTTAGATGAGCGTTATGGGGGGGAAATCTGCGTGCATATGGAGACGCAAAAGTGTTAGAAATGCGATGTAGTATGCACTCCAGGCGGCTAGGTGGCAATGTGAAGCACTGCCACACAACAACACCAATATCTCAGAATATTTTGTACAACTGCTGAAAAGACTCTTGGACGTTTATCAGAGCTGCTAGGGCAACTTGAAGGTCCGACGTATGGAAATAATCCGACATGTTGGTTGTTATTTTCCTGTACTGGCGCATGCCTGTGACGTAAATGCGTACGCGACGAGAGCCGCCATGAGCAGATTTGCGTTTTTACCCGTTTAGACGGAAACGCGACGGTGGAGCGTTTTTAAGATTTCCACTTTGGAGGGTGGTTTCACTTTTTTGCGTTTTTAAGCCCCAAAAACGCCGTCGCCGTGTAAACGAAAGGCACATCCGATAAAATATTATTACGTTTTCACCCGGAATCGTTTTCGTGTAAACAGGGCCTAAAACAGTATAATGGGTCCGTGCATCAGGTCTTAAAGGGACAGCATCCTATTATACTGGCTGCAAAATTATGAAATTATATTCAAAATAAATATATGGCAGTTTTTCCCCAATGGTATCTATCAAAATTATGGCCAGTGAAAATGTTGAGTAGTAACTTTGGAAAACCACTAGCCACAGTGTTTGGTGAGCAACAACCTAATCTTTTTTCATCATTAAAAAGGTTTAAGCACTAAACAATGAATAGAACATTTGAAAAAAAAAATTAAATCATGTACACTTAAACGAGACTAGTCATCAGTCAGCCAATAAAAACTAATTTTACTTACTTGACATGGAGCGAGTCACCAGGTGTCAGGATAGAGACCAGGAGATCGGAGGTAAGTGAATCAAATACAGTTTTATTTACAGGTTACAATAGTGTAAGGTGAGTATACACTGATTTCAGGTGCAGATATAGTGAAGATCACTTGATGCACGGATAACAACAGGTAATCCAGATAACTTCAAAAGTAGGATAATCACTCAGCCTCAGTTCGCTAATCCGTTCTCTCTTCTCATTTAGGTATGATCGATAACTTGATCAAATCGCGGACATGGGATCTCATGAGAGAACAGGAGCTCCGGAATCGGATGGGAGATCTGGAGATAGCAGAACAATATCACAAAAGGTTAGTTTGAGTCAGGTAAGGAGACAGAATTCTCAGGCAGTTCAGCGATAACAGGGTTTTCAGGATACGAGAAGAACGGTCAGTTCCTGTTGGAGGCTTGCAAAGACTGAAATCACAGTGAGAGTTTTTATGTGCTGGTTGATGAGGTAATTGATGATGAACAGGTGTGTGTGATTAATATTCTGGAGAGAGTGATCTTTGAGTGGTGGACTGAAACGAGTTTGATCCCTGACACCAGGGCTGTGTTCAGCGCCGACAAAACGTTGGTTGCACGACGTTTTTTAAACAGAAACGGTGATGCGTTGAACGCAGTGTTCTGATGACGCAAGAGTTGCAAATATGGAAGCTGAGAAGGCCATGCTTTGTGTTCTTTGTGAAGAATTTTCAGAGCCTGATGAAGTCGGTATAAATATGTGTTTAATACTACAAAATGCCCGATGTAACAGTTACTGCACTTGCCGCCCAGAAGACAAGAGAACATCCCAATCGAGTGAAGGGATTTAGAAACTGAAATGGAAGCACACATCTTACCTAATTCAGACTAAAACACATCTATTTAGCCTCACATACTGACTTTATTTGTAGTTCAAATATGCTGTCTTTTCTTTCTCATTTTTAGGAAAAGCACTTAATTACCATTGTTTATTTCTATACCAAATGCCATACACTTGCAATGAAGCTAAAAATATTAACAACTACATCATTATGTTGATATCCTATATTTTTACAATAAAACTTACGACAAACATGTCTTCTAATATCCTCAGTGGTTGCGTATACCGAGCTGCATCGAACACATTTGTAAATGACTTTCTTTGAACCCATTGTGCGAGTTCACGTTAATACCGCGTGCTTTATATACATGTTGCTGCTGATTGGACTGCAGTTCTGACACACCCACCAAACAAGAGAAAACGCATCTCAAACACCGTTGCACACCGGTGCACGCCGTTTCCAGGAAACATGACGTTCAACCCGGAAACCGTAGCAAAACGTTGTGTACCGTTTTGAACTTGAACGTGCCCCAGGACAGTTCACCTTAAAATAAACAAGTGTATGACTTCCTAGACAGCAACATAGGCCCCATTTACACTGCATGGTTCAAGTGACCCAAATCCGATTTTTTCCTCTCATGTGGCACAGATCGTATATGACCGGTGAACGTGTAAGCAGGAAAAAAACGCATGGATTCCGATTTTCTCAGATCGGATTCAGCCCTCACTCATATGTGGTAATAAATCGAATATGAATCGGATACGTGCATTAGCGTGTGCCATGTAAGCAGACAAATCGGATATTCCCCAGTAAATGCGAGTCGTACATCATTAAAAAAGTGACGTCAACTCAGGTGGACATCACCAATGAGATCACATGACTTATTATAGGCGCGATGGAGGACGAAGGATACAGTGGAGCAATGCGGAGGTTTCATGTCTTTTGAGTGTTTGGGGCGAAGAGACAGTGCAGGCAAAAATGCAGGGTTGTTACAGAAATAAATCTGTGTTTGAAGACATTTCACTAGATATGGGGAGGCACGGATTTAAGCGCTCGTGGCTACAGTGCCAACAAGGGCTCTCCTCTTTTTTTCTCCGCTGTACGAGCCCAATGTTTTGCTGACTTTTTTGCTGACTTTTCAAAATATTGTGGAAAGCAAAACACTGGATAATTTTATTCGCAACTGCATCCATTGCATTTCGTGCTGTTTTACTTCCTTTTCCGGCTCAGAACGTCTACATTTGGTAGTTTCAGCAGTGTAGAGTGTAAATGCAAAAATCGGATACGGGTCACTTTTAAAAGATGATGTAAGCGGGTCGTCGGAAAAAACGGATATAGTCAGAAAATCGGATTTGGGCATCAAATCTGGTACGCGTGGAATCCACATGAACCAGATGTTGGCCGGGTCTGGGCAACACTATATTGCTGTCTGGGTTAGAACTCTGTGGAACACAGAATATATTGTAGAGAAAAAAAGAAACATGTTACAGTGAAAGTCAGTGAGGTTCAAAGTTGTTTGGACCCTGTTGAAATATGTGTAATGTTATATTCTTCCAAATATCTTTTGTTCTACAGGTTTAAAACCACATTAGGGTGAGTAAATATTGTAAATATTTTTGGATAAACTTTCCCTTTAGGGGATAGATCACATGACCAGTCAAAATATATTCTCTTCGTCTTAGAAACCCCAATAATAGACACCTTCACTCATGGATCATGGCTGACTGTGAATAGCTTATTTCTGCAAATAGTAACAAAAAATGCTTGTTTTTCCATTCTTGTTGCCTTGACAGGATTCTGTGAATAATTTTTTAGTGGCTCATAACCTTCATTTTAAGTATTTACTCACCTTCTCAATCATCCTTTACTTGGCGAATCAGTCTTTGTTGGTGTAAATCAGCTGGGATTATTGTAGATATTATCTTTATCATTGTGCAATAAAAGGGTGAAATTTTCAAAGCTCCAATATCTTCAGCAGAGCAGACCTACAGTACGTAATTAGTGTGAAATTTGATTGATGAAGAACCTAATTAGGTGACTAAATAGCAATTAGCTAATCATCCAGACATAGTGAGAAAGATAATGTCACTGAAAATGAGCAGATTTTACCCAGCACAGGTTTTTATTATCAATCTGTCAGGATTATCAAATAACGAATCTCAGAGTGCTTTACTTTATATATATATATATATATATATATATATATATATATATATATATATATATATATATATATATATATATATACTGTATGTATATATATATATATATATATATATATATATATATATATATATATATATATAGGAAGGCTGCAGAACTCTGGCTCATTGCAAAAACCGTGCCTGTGGCAACATTACTGCAAAATAATATTACAATGCTTCTTACAAGTTTTGTGACACTTTCAAAGTGAAATGTCCAGTGAGTGCTACTAAAAATGTGTTAAATTTTATCAGAAAAAGACGTTTTATTATGTTGGTTGTTGTGTATCGCAGCAGTTCGGCAATTACATTTCTGTGTGAGTGGCACAAAAAGGTTAATGCTGTATCATGTTTTAACAAACGTACACACTAAACATAATCGATACTGTTAACTAAAGAAAAGATAAAATGCATTTGTTAATTGCCATTTAGCTAGCTTCTAAAAGACTTTGAGCTTTTTTTTTTTTTCATGAAATATGTTTCACGGAACTTGTACACGAGGGCTCTGCATCGCAAGTGCTGTACCAGGTGAGGTGCCGAGAAAATTTATGATGTCAGAAAAGTTATGCTGTATGGAGCAGGATATGTGATGCAAACATCAAAATGTATTTGTTTACAAATCATGCACCCAAAAAAGGTTATAGTATTAATTGTGAAGGAACCTCTCGAAAACAAGTCTTTATTGATCGATAATATGCCTTTGAATTCATAACTTGTGTTAACAGGAACAGAAATTGTTTGTATTTTACTGCAATAGTGTTTATTTCAGCTAGAAACAACAGAGAATAGTTTTTGGACAAGCACTTTTTCCAGTCTCTGTAATACCTCTTTGGATGGGAAAATACAATACAATTTATTGCATCATATTTAAAATATGTGTATTATTTTTTTCCCACTTGTGATTGGTTGGTTAGTTGTTTGACCATTTGCTTCTTCACTCAGTCAGGTCCGTCCCTATGGATGAGCTGAAACTGTGGTTGCTTCGGGATTTCCTCGTCTCCAGAAAACACAACACTCATAGTAGCACTTCCCCTACCATATGCATATCATCTTGGGATGGGTCGAGGTATTTATACATCAAAGTCACTACCAGATGTCTGCAGTAAGGAAAATTCACCCTCTGTGTTTTTACAAGACAAAGAAAAATATCCACAATAATTCCCAAGGATGCTCTGTTCTAAATGAATTTACACGCATGTTTGCTATTAGATTAAACACAATGAACTAATTATTCATGAAAGTGTCGCACATTGTATTTATGTTGTCCTTGAATGATCTGTCATCCCTTTCAGGAACACATTTATTTTGTTTTCATTCTGAGCTAACGCTAAATGCGCAACAGCTAGTTTCGTGGTGATGAGCTTTTGCAAATGATTAACACTTTGTCTGATACCCTGTTCATCTGGAACACAGACTTCTGACAAGCTTTACAGATAATGTCGAGCTGAGATCATTCATTTAAATTCATATCATCATAATGAAGTAACTCTAACGAGCCGGTTTAGGGTATTAACTGAACTCACCACCCTATTACAATATTAATGAGTTCTACAGAAGGAACTGGAGTGTAAAATGGAGCGATCTTTGAAAATAATAGACCATATTCAAGCACATATTTCATAATTTTCTCCAAAAGGTAGCACCTCAAAGGAAGTGACACTAAATGAACTAGATGAGTTCCTGTTTTTAGTGTCAGCCATGGTGAGAAAAAGCATATATTTGATTGAAGTAGGTGCTTTTTGTTGAATTTTCCATAGAATAGAAGCAAAGATTGCCATGAGTTCTGTTCCTAAGGACACTGGCTGTTCTAAGTGTGCTTGACTTTACAAACGATACAAATGTTGCAATATTAACGACAGACTAATCGTTTGTTTTAGTGCCGTGTTGTGGCCCAGAGTAATGGTTGGTTGTTGAATTGAATTGAATTTATTTCAGGATAACCCCTTGAGATGTATCATCTCATTTTCAAGAGGGTCCTGCAGCATACATATATCTGCAGACACAAAGGTTAACCACACATTATACAAAAACATAAACACATACAAACACAGACATATATACAAAACAATAACTCGCTCACCTGCCCTTACCCCCACAATTAACATAGCACACATATTGACAAATAATCAACCGAATGCATTAAACAACTAATTCGTCATTTATCAATATGCCTTATGACAAAATGCAACATATAACGTCACATCTCACATAGAAATGTCCAAAGAAAATCAAGATAAAGAAAATGACAAAAAATAATAATAAATATTATTTCATACATACTACTATATGTTTTCTACATAAATATTTTATATGTAATACCATTGGAGTCCCTAATTACAAGAACATGTAGTTTTAATAAAAGAAAAAAGTGATGATTTAAATAAACCAAATGTGGAAATAGGCCTCAAGAAAAGAGGAAGGTTATTCCAGTCTTGAGGGGCCTTGTATTGAAATGCTCTCCTACCAGCTACAGAAAACAACCTTGGTACCATAAAAAAGTTGGACATTAGAAGTGTCTAAGTGAGTATGTTGAGCAATTAGGTATTAAGTGCTGTTTAAGGTATGCAGGGCAATTGGAATAAACACATTTAAAGATAAACAGAATCCAGTGGTAATCCCTTCGTGGTTTAGGTTGCAACCAGTTTAATGAATCATACATAAGAGAATGATGAGTTTTAAATGGACAGTTCAAAATAAATCTGCAAAGGGAATGGAATACAACACTAAGGGGTCTGAGATTGGACTCAAAGGTATTAGTGTAAACTATGTCTGCATAGTCAATAATTGGTATTACCAGTTGAGAAATATTTTTTTTCTGACTTGAGTTGAAAAACAATTGATTGATCTGTACAGAGTGTTAAAGGGATACTCCACCCAAAAATGAAAATTCTGTCATCATTTACTCACCCTCAAGTTGTTGCAAACCTGTATGAGTTTCTATCTTCTGCTGAACACAAAGGAAGATATTTTGAAGAACGATTGGAACCAAACAGTTGTTTGGCACCATTGACTTCCATAGTAGAAAAAAAAATACTATGGAAGTCAATGGTGCCAAAGTTCCAATCGTTCTTCAAAATATCTTCCTTTGTGTTCAGCAGAAGATAGAAACTCATACAGGTTTGCAACAACTTGAGGGTGAGTAAATGATGACAGAATTTTCATGTTTGGGTGGAGTATCGCTTTAAGACATCCATATACTTTCCTAATGATATTATCAATGTGTATCTTAAAAGGTAAGGTTGGAGTCAAGCCACAGGCCCAAATATTTAAATTCCTCCACAATCTGCATAATAAGGGACCCATCTAAAAACTTTAATTCAAAACAGGAAGCACAACGGCGATTTTGTATTGTGGAAAACACCATGCAACAGGACTTCTTCATATTCAACAGGAGTTTATTAATGGACAGCCACTGTTGTACTTTATCAAAGTCAGATTGAAGAATTCTTTGAATTTGCAGCAAATCCCATTCAGATGTATAGATGACAGTGTCATCAGCATAAAGCTCTAATTCACAATGAGAACAAACTTGTGCCAGGTCATTGATAAAGATCGAGAAAAGTATGGGGCCTAAAGTTGAGCCTTGAGGAACACCTTTATCAACAATTAAATAATCTGACTGGAATCCTTGGTAAACAACACACTGGCGTCTATTATGTAAATAAGAGTTAAACCAGAGCACAGCATGTTTATTCTAACCAATAGAGTGAAGCTTATCCAGTAGAAGGTATAGTCAACCATATCAAAGGCCTTTGAGAGATAAATGAAAGCAGCTCCAATGAAATGACCATTATCAAAACCCGAGAAGACATCAATTTGTCAATTTTAGGAGAGCAGTTGAAGTAGAAAATTTGTATCTAAAGCCAGATTGATGTGGAAATAAAATGTTATAATTATTAATGTACTCAGTTAGTTGATTAAAAATTATTTTCTCAAATATTTTAGCAACTGCACAAATGATAGAAATCGGAGGTAGAAATATTTATTCACATCGGATTGGTCTCCACCTTTGAAAAGAGGTGTCACTCTTGCAGCTTTCCAAATTTGTTGCACAGTACATGTAGTTAATGATAGATTAAAAAAGATCTGCAAGAGATATGTGAGCTGCAATATGTTTAAATGAAAAAGAGTCATGAGGCATGGAAGAAGAAGACCATGCCAAACCATCAGAGCAAACAGATTTTGAACTACATAAAGACGAAAAATAATGATTAAAGGCATGAATTTGCAAATGATCAGATAAAATGTCATTATCCTTGCATATTTGTTTCACAGAAGTTTTTTCATTTTTATTAAGAATGTTATTTAACCCTCCTATTATCTTTGGGTTCAATTTGACCCCATTCAATGTTTAACGTCTGTAAATACATGATTTTTTTTTTTTTCATATTTTTTCAATGTCCTGTACACATTTTGTAGCATCAGTGTTCCTTGGGGTCAATTTGACCCCAGGCTCTTTTAGCTGTATAATAAAACAGAAGAAATATTCAAATTTGGTTGTTTTATTGAGGTCACTATAACATGTTGTAATTTGAATTTATAATGTTCATTATTATTTTACATATTCAATATTACATTAAAAAAACTTCCCTCTGTTTTAGGGCTCTAACCTAACATAACCATATCTGTAGTATTGCGAGAACCACTAGTAGTTCACATGACATGTGATATAATTCTCATCAGAACTAATAATTCTTTCCTATGCCATGGGGAGTGGAAAACATAATTTTTGCGAGAACTTTGATGTTTCCCGTGCCATGGAGGAGGGGAAAACATCATTTTTGCGAGATTGACCCCAAACATAACTCGTGTTACTATCCTTGATTAAATAAATAGTTTTTCTTTCCAAATGTTATAGATTACAAAAATATATACTTAGAAATATTATAAAACAAATAAAACACCAAATATATTTATACTTTTCCAATTTTAGGTCAATCAGTAAGATTTTATGGTGATTTGTAAATTCGTCCATAGTCGTGCAATGGGTATTCTGGATGTATAAGGGGTGGGGAGGGGGGTGGTGGGTGGATGTCAACTTAAAAGGTTACTTAAGTAGTCAACAAAGACATAAATTACCTGAGACAAACCTTTGTAAAAAAACAAAACAAAAAAAAACATCAAAATGGGGGTTATTATTTTATTTCTAATCTCTGGAAATGTTCAGCCTAATCCGGGCCCTGATAGCATTAAGTTATGTGATACACCTGAAGATTTTAAATCAAGGTCTGGCCTGGGTATTATTCACCTCAATGTTCGGAGTCTAATGTCCAAACTGGATATGGTTAATTTATGGGTCAGTTCAACTGATGCTGACATTGTTGTGTTATCTGAAACCTGGCTGACTAAATCTGTCCTTGATAAAGATATTGGTATCAAGGGTTATAATGTGTATCATTCAGATCGCCCAAAAAGAGGGGGAGGTGTAGCTATTTATGTCAAATGCAAATTCTACTCTAGTTTAGTGCTCTCAAAATTGGTGTGTAAACAATTTGAGACTTTGGCCTTAAACCTTGAAGTCTCTAAAGACCACTACATTAGGTTGGTTGGTTGTTATAGACCTCCATCTGCATCAAATGACTCTTCATCTACACTATCAAATTTGTTAAGTCAAGTTATTTGTAATGACACTATTGTTGTTGGTGACCTGAACTGGGACTGGCTAAGGCCAATATCAGATCCTTTTAAAGAGCAGTGTGACAATTTAAATTTGTCTCAATTAATTAACACTCCTACTCGGCCAAATCCTAAATGTCCGGAAATATCATCACTTATTGATTTAATCCTGACCAATGCCCCTTTTAAGTACTCTGCAATAGGTGTTTTTTCTAATGATGTGAGTGATCACTGTGTGATTGCTGCTGTTAGAGATACTAAGGTGCCAAAGTCTGCACCTCGTATTGTCGAAAGGCGAAATATGAAAATGTTTGTTGAGCAGGGTTTTTTATATGATTTATTTTATTTTGACTGGAGTAGAATTGCCTTGATTGATGATGTGGAATTAACCCTGACTTTCTTTCAAAACAGTTTTCTTGATATTCTTAACAGACATGCACCTATTCGTAAATGTAGAATTAAGGGGCGGGACTATCCCTGGTTTACTTCTGAGGTTTCTAATTTGCTCCATGACAGAAATGTAGCCTGGGCAAAAGCAAGGAGATCAGATACTGAAGCTGACTGGTTTGTTTTCAGACGGTTGCGAAACAGATTCACTTCACTCTTCAGAAAAGCAAAAGCTGGATTTTACTTATCTGAAACCACAGAGAATCTAAATGACCCAAAAAAATTCTGGAAAACTATTAAGTCATTATCTGCATCGACTAAACCAACAGGTTTTCCACTGTCTCTAGTGAAGAATGGTGTGTCTATATCTGACAAAGTAGAAATGTTAAATTGTTTTAATGAGCATTTCATATCATCTGGGTTCTTGTTTGATTCTGTTGCCCCTATAGTGTCGGAGCCTGTAAATGACACTGTTATTACTGCCGACAAAACTTTCAGTTTTAGCTCCTTCTCTGTTGCTGATGTTCATAAAGCCCTGGAGCAATTGAATCCTCGAAAACCTGCGGGCCCCGATCACTTAGAACCTTTCTTTTTAAAATTATCTGCAGATGTTTAGCTGAACCTCTGACACATCTTTTTAATCTTTCACTGGTCACAAACAAAATTCCCAAGGTATGGAAGTCTGCTTATGTTTTACCACTTTTGAAAGGAGGTGACCCTACCTTGCCTAATAATTACAGACCCATTTCCAAACTTTCAGCATTGGCCAAAGTGATAGAATCTTTGGTTAGTGAACAAGTAAAAGAGTATTTAAATGCTCAGTAAATTTTATCTAAGCATCAATCTGGTTTCAGGAAAAAACACAGAACTACCACTGCTGCTATAAAAGTAATTAATGATATAGTCAAAGCACTTGATGACAAGAAACACTGTGTGTCTCTGTTCATTGATCTGTCCAAAGCATTTGACACTGTAGACCATTGCATACTAGTTCAGAGACTGATCAGTATAGGTATGTCTCAGCATTCTGTGGGCTGGTTTAAACTACCTCGCTGATAGGACTCAAGCTACGCAAGTTAATGGCCTAACGTCAAAATATTTATCAATCTGTAAAGGGGTCCCACAGGGCTCCATTCTGGGGCCACTTTTATTCACTATTTATATAAACTGTCTGGGGGAAAATGTCCAACATGCATTTGTCCATTTTTATGCAGATGATACGGTTATTTATTGTTGTGCAACTACCATTAGGAAGGCGTATGAATGCTTGCAAACTGCTTTCGATATAGTGCAAGCACAGCTTTATCAATTAAAGCTTGTGCTTAATGCAGAGAAGACCAAAGTAATGCTTTTTTCAAAATCAAGGAAAAATGAGCTAGACCTGAATATTGTTACTGATCAGGGTAAAACAATTGAGGTAGTTTCATCTTATAAATATTTAGGCATTTTTAATTGATGATCGTCTTTCTTTAAGCTTCATATACAGAATCTAGTAAAAAAGTTGAAATTGAAGCTAGGTTTTTTCTTTAGGAACAAATCTTGTTTTAATTTTTCTACCAGAAAAAGGCTAGTCGATGCCACATTTCTCTCTATTATTGATTATGGTGATCTGTTGTATATGAATGCCCCAACAAAGTATCTTCAGATGTTAGATGCTGTGTTTCATGGAGCTTTAAGATTTATTTCAAATTGCAGACCCCTCACTCATCACTGTACACTTTACTCCACAGTGAATTTGCCTTCTCTGTCAAATCGCCGGCTTACTCACCTTTATATTTTTTATATATAAGGGCATTATAGGCAGGCTTCCATGTTACATATCTGAATTTCTTACTTTTACACAGAGTACCTATGGTTTACGGTCCCAGAAAACTATTTCATTGAATGTACCTCAAGCCCGGACAGAGTTGTTCTAAAAGGCTTTCATGTTTGTTGCACCTTCTACTTGGAATGATTTACAAAAAACACTTAAACTACCGTGTCTAATTTCCTTAAATGATTTTAAAGGTTATGTTAAAACTATAGAACATAAGTCGATCCACACGTGCAAATGTTTTAATTAATGGCACTTTTATTTAAATTGAAATGTACTTGAGTTGTCTTTGCCTCTTTTGTGTTTGTTTTGTGATTTTGTGACCTAATTTGTTCTGCTATCTTGGCCAGGTCTCTCTTGAAAAAGAGATGTTATATCTCAATGAGACAAACCTGGTTAAATAAAGGTTAAATAAAAAAATATAAAACATAATTATCAATTCCCACCTCATCATTAGTGATTTTGTTATGAAGCCATGTTTCAGAAATAGTGATTATATTAGGTTTTATGTAAAGCAGCCCATACCCTAAGATGATCGATTTTAGTTGCAAGGCTCCTGATGTTGAGATGAATGACTTTTAATCCTTTAGTTGAATCAATAACTCACAAATAAGTAGGTAACATATAATAGGGTACAAGGAGCAGGTGGCGAGAACAACATTGTTAACAAATTTAGACAAACAAAAACAAAAACAGATATAAGACAAAACAGACTGAACAAACACAACAAGTGAAACAAATAATCTGCTCAAACTATAAAAAAGAAATAACTCAGGGAGTCTCAAAACCCACATAAATAAAAAATGGCTAATCTTTTTACTATATTTTAATCATTAATCAATTCATAATGGCTTAACAGTGAAGGCATCAGCTAAATTAATAACTAGACAAATTATGAGTAATGCATGATGTGACAAAGGCTATTCTATTCTGGATTGCCAAACTAAAGACTCACACTAGCTAATCATAAACAGGGCAAAAGGACAAACCAGATCAGGCCTCAGACTAAGACAACCAGCCACCAGCAGAGACAAGAAGAAATATTCAAACAGAAAATTCAAAACAGAACTACTGCTGTCCAAACGGTATCAATAATCAAGCAAGCCTTCAAAAAAAGAGCAATATGGGGTATAAATGCAGTTGAGTAGCATATTTAAATAAAGCAGGAAAGCTCAAAACTGCAAAGCACTTCTTCAAGCACTTCTACTGCAAACACCTAAGAGTTCTAGTTAGCAGGAAGAAGTGATGCTGTATAGTTTCTGGCTTCATCAACTGAGGAAAACATTTTCCTACCTCCCTCCTTCGCAATGATGGAAAGTCTTGCAGGAAACAGTAGCGCAGACTTAAGTCCGAGTTTATAGAGGTCCGACATAATTTCACGATACTTTGATCGCTGTTCCATTACTTCGGTAGTGTAGTCCTCGTAGATCACGATAGATGTCCCATGGTATTGAAGCCTCTCTTCTAGCTCTGGCTTCGCGTATAATAGTCACTTTCTGCTGGTACCTTAAAAGGCGTATAATAACTGTCCGAGGTCGCTGACCTGGGCTCGGTTTAGCAATGAGAGCACGGTGAGCCATGTCACAATGCCAGAACACCCTCACCGAACACTTCCATCAGAAGCCCCGAAAAGAAGGAAGTGATTCTCAATTGATTCAGGTAAGCCGAGTAGCCTATTACTCACCCTCACTACGGCTACGTTCACACTGGAGGCTGAAACGACCCAATTCCCAATTTTTTTACCCCTGTGCGACCTGTATCTGATCTTTTCATGACAGTCTGAACGACACAGATCCGATCTTTTCAAATGCGACCCAGGCCACTTGGGTATGTGGTCCAAATCCGATATGTATCCGATCTTTTGAAATGAGACTTCAAGCTGAACGGCCAGGTCGCATGTATCCGACCCGTCACTAAACGAGCTCCACTGTTGACATCCATGTTTGGCTACTTCCGCAAACAACAAGTGACGTCGTTGACCATTGAGTACTCTTCTGCGCATGCGGGTCATTTCTGAGTCATGTCACGTTCACACAGGAGATCACAAAAGGTCGCATTTAATTGGAAATGTGAACGGCCTTGCAAAAAAAAAACGGAATTGAGCATTAAGCCCCTGCAGTGTGAACGAGGCCATTGTTGCGGCAGCTACGTGATTCCAGATTTAACCAGCAATTTAGCGTTATTTGCCAACAATAAAGCACAGGAAGTTTCCAAAACTGAAATTCACTCGTCTTGTAGGTTGGCATTGTTCTCAAGTGCTGAGATTTTCTGAGCATGATTACATACAATCAAGTTTAGTTTCGAGCGAAGAGAGAGAGGCTTTAAAATCCACAGCGATTGATTTCCTGAGATCATCCAGGAGGCTAATAAGAGTCGCCACATTAAGCTCACTGGAAACTTCATCCATAGCAGCCGATACTACATTTTGATCCTTCCGATTTAGTCTAGTTCCTTTAGCAGCCATAGCGAAATCGGCTTATCAAGTTAATAGTAAACATAAAAGTCTTTGAAGTGAGACTCAATGTGCTGCAACTACGCCGCCATTTTGGGAGGACCGTTGTTGCCTACGGTTTTTGTAGCTTTGGTTAATAAGATATGTTTCCATTCGGCTGATGGATTTCTATTTTAGCTCCTCTCATATCTTCACATCACTTGCTGCACGGTACAACACTTTTCCCACACATTTCCATTTGATAAATCATTTGTTTCAAGGTTATATTCTTGCCTTAGAGAACTTGCTTATGAACATTAAATACATTAAGTATGGACTGCTAAAGCAGCATTCAGTTGACCTCATTTTAAAGGGCATGCATTCCTCCAGAAAGTCCCATAGGGATCAGAGGAAATGCTGCTGGGGGATCATTGTTTATTCTTTGCATGAGTTTACAGGTGTCTGCATATTCATAAACAGGCTTTGACAATGATGTTTTATTTTCCAAAAATCAGACACTGTGCCCTTGAACTTTTTAATTCTTCCTAGTTGAACATTTAAAGTAATGGTAGACTTCAATTTGGGCACTTAAACCACCTTTTGAATGCATGAATGTCAATTTGTTATATGACAAAATATGAAACCAATTGGCAAATTTATTTATGTGAAGTTCTCCTGTGCGTACAAATACAAAATAATCCACATAATTATTAGTGAATGAGACCCAATGTTCTTAGAACAGTTAACGTTCATGGAACGTCATTATGATGTTATTTGTACTTGATGAATGTCCTCATAAATGTTGAGAGAAAAACGTTCATAATAATAACTTATGTTATTATTTGCTGAATGTTTTTATAATGTACCATAAAACATTCTGAGAATAACGTTAATGGAACGTCCTTACAATGTTATTTTTACTTAACTTAACATTTTCAAAATGATAGAATGGAACGTTCACATAAAAAAAAAAAAAAATGGCAGTTTCGAACATTTAAAAAACGTTCAAAAGTAACGTTTTCATAACTTAACGGAATGTTAGCAAAACATTCTAAAAACATATTTTTGTTAGCTGGGACTACATGTAAATCAAAAAACCTGCTTTCTCGCTAATGGCTATATTCTGTTCATTTGGAGGCTTCTGCAATGCATGTGGAGCTCATTTAACGGCTGTCTGTAAGAGGGCCGACTTGTCAGTAAAGTCCATCAAACCCTGAAAGTCATGTCTGTAGGTACTATAATGTATGACTGGCATCCCCTTTGAGAGCTTAAGGACTGACAATCATGCTGGCTGTGCTAAACCATAAAACCGCACATGAAATGTCAGAGATTCCAAAATCCTGCCTACTTTTTGCTGAGACAGCATATTAAAAAAAGAGAGAGCAGAAGAGTGTCTGTGCAGTGGTTTTCCACTTCCAACTGCCGTTATTTATTGGGAGTCTTCCCATTTCTGTTTACATTAGGTCAATTCAGGATTTACTGGTCGGAAGTTGTTGGTGATTTTGTTGGTGAATTGTAATTGTCCATGTTTCTCCCACCACCCCAGAGAAATTTCTCAAGGAAATTATCTGTTTTTCTTGATGCTTTTATGATAGTACGAAGTGATGTTGGATTTGTGAATAAATCGTTCTCTTGAATCATGCCTTTTCGGTGAATCAGTTTAATCAGTTCAAAACGGTCTGAATGATTTGTTCTTAAATGTAAAACGACATCAATTGTAGTTTGTTTCTCACACAAAACAGACTTTAGACTTGAAATATAGTGCATGAGTCACTCAAATTATTTAGTACGGAGCCCTGTTAACTGTCACCCCTCTTTTTTTGAATATACATGAAAATGCACATTTCGAACTTAAATGGTTGTAATTCAAGAATGCTTTGGAATATAGACGTAAGATTGCTCTCGTTTTAAAGAAGACATGTGGCAGATTTTTGTAGAAGTGAAATAAATTAAGAAAGTGAAACAGAAAAAAAGTTATAGAAGTATGAGTTTATGAAAATGTAACTGCAAAAAAAATCAACAAGTCGTGTTTCAAATATTAGGTTGATATCTCAAAAAATAAGCTTTCAGTAAGATTTTGTTTGGGCGCAGTATCAAACTTTTTCACTAGATGATAACCAGACTCCATTTCTGCCCATTTAAGGGCGCCTCCATTTCCATATGTGTTTTGAGTGATCTGAATCATTATTTCCACAATTCTCATGCAATTTATGAAATAGACATCCTATTCAGAAGTAATATGAGAAGTTTGGCAGATTTTGATATGAATTCAACCTCTAAGAAACATAAAAAGAACAAGTATGTGCGTTATAGCTTGCTGCCACATCACAAATGGTGACCTTTTTTTTCTAAAATAATTGAATGAATGCTATCTTTTGAACTCTTGGCATGAAAAACTGAGGTTTCCCTTCTTTCATAATTTTTCATGTTCATCACTATTTCAAAATAAATGTCTAAACACGCCTTGGGAGTATGAAAATATTCTTGTTGCAAATTGATAAATTACGGCTTCTCTGTAATTTATTTAGAAAATCAATTACCAAATATGGAAACTAGAGATTTTAAGCTTTCAAATTATATATAGTTTGTCAAGATTTAGTATAGGATATTACTGTTTTAAAAATGTAATGGATTTGGGCCCACCGGTGGGCCGGTTACACTTAAGAGGTGGGACCTGGTTATGGGAGATATAAGATGGGATCATGGGAGGGAAAATTATGTTTGAATGCTTTTGTGTTTAAACAAGAAATTTTGCATTTGCTCACAAAAGCAAAAACATTTTTCCTCCTATCTCATTTTTTCCTCATCACCGTGTCCTTTTGGCTCAATAATTTAGTATCCACTCATTGCACAAAAACAGAAATGTGAATCTTTTCCCCATCATCAAGATTTCTTTAAAAATATATATTATTGAATGACGGTGAGTAAATGATGACAGAAGGCTCATTTTTAAGTAAACTATCCTTTTAACATTGAAGTTACCCGAAACATATCAAAATATGAAAAACAAAGATGTGATGGGAGGAGAGAACGTAATGAATAGGGGGTAAATCAAGCCTGGAAACTCCATGAGATCAAATGGCCCAGTGGCGTTGCCTTCTCTGACAGGTGAGTAAACACAAGGTACTCATTATAATGCGTACCTGCTCGGATTTCACACTGAGAGACACAGGGGATGAGAGAGCGCGAACACCGCGGCGTTACATAAGCGCGCGGAGCATTAGCAATGCAGATTCGCAGCGTTCTTTTTTCTTTTCTTTTTTTCGCCAAATCAGTCAGCGTTGGCGCTTTAAGAGCGTGTGACGGTTAATCTCTGTTTAACGTCCGTGTTCCGCAGCATGACCCTCATTCCTCACGCACACAAACATTCTTCTACCCATCCGCCCCGTGTTTGTCACTCTCACCTCACTTTGATGTAGTTTATGAAAATTGACTTTACAAGGACCGCATTTTATGTTCCTCCTTTATTGGCTAGGCTAGCATCCGCTGTTCTATCGTTGTGTGTGTGTGTGTGTACGTGTCAGACAGACAAGTATGTGATTAATAGCTCTCTTGGTCTCTGGCGGACTCATTTTTCAGGGCTGTTGTTTAAGACCTGTGGCTCTTCTCTTGGCGAGATGTAGATGCGTTTCCCCTTGCTGTTTATTGATATTCTGTTTCCCTAAATACGGACCTATTTGTCTCTGCTGTCTCCCACCCCACCCGTACTCCGGACCTGAGCGGATGGGCGGATTGAGGAGGAGAAGGAGAGGTGTAGAAAGAGAAAACTCTCCATGATTGATAGGCAATCTCAGGGCCTGTGACGTCTGGAGAATCACCAAGGTGACGGTGAGTGGTTTTCCTTTGGCTTCCTCTCAGTGCCTGTTGTACTAATCACTGTGTGTGTCGTCGTGCTGAAGTGTGTGTGAATGTGTGCTTCTGACCGTTTGGGAGAAAGTAATAGAGAGAAAGAGAGTCGATGTGTTTGTGTGTGATGCTCTGAATGTCATGCAGAAGAACAGATGAAGAGCACAGAGCTTGTAGTGAACCTATCTCCGGTGTAGCTAGGCTACATCTGATTCTGACTTTCACAGTATTTATTGGAGTTTTTCCGTTCTATAACCCAAAATGAAAATCCCCAGGTAAAGATTTCTCCATGAATTTTTTATTTCTTTATGAATGAGTCATTGATTCACCCGATTGATTCGCTGAAAACGATATTCAGTACAGCATTGCTTCCACAACCTCCAGGGCAGGCCCTGCGAAAAATGTTACATTCAAACTAACTATTACATATCTCCCATGGGATTTAGTCTACTCTGTCACAATATTTGTATCTCCATTTTAATATATATAATAAAATAATAATAATAATTATGAAACTACTTTTTTTTATAAATTACCATTGATTACTGATTATATTTTTCAATTATTCACTTCATTTCATTTATTGTATTTTCTTGTTAGGTAGAGAGGCGTATATATTTATTTTGAATCTCTAATATATTTTAATGTGTGTGCATTTATATTTCTTTATATAGTTATGCATATGCTTGTCTAGCAAAATCATGAACTGGAAAGTGACACAAGTGTGCCTCTCTACAATAATAAATGTCCCCTTTAGTAATGCTTTCTGGCACCAACTCTGCAAATACAGCACTTCCCCACTGTTTACTACCTTCCCAGATTAAAAAAGCCAAAGGATAAAAAAAAATGACTGGAATAATGCTGCTTGTACAACAGTTGAAGAAACAACAAAAAGTTTGTACAAAGTTTGTACAAAAAGTTCAAGAATTGCTTAAATTTTGTTTTATAAAAGTACAACATGTTCCTAGATCAACATCTTTGTTGGTATTGGAACAACATTTCAATCAACCAATTAGATTTGTGGGACAAGTTTACATCAAGTTTTGGCTTACAACCAGGGTTAGTTGCTTCTACATCCGTGTTATTCACCTAGGCCTATCATTTATCTCTGATTTTAGGAAAAAGTTATGGGTAGGGTTAGGTTTAAGGGCAGGGATAGGTATAGGGTTAGGGCTAAATTTTCCAGTAGCACCTCATTGCAGTACACGAGATCCAGGGGGCGGAGTTGGATCCAGATCTAAGGGGTGGAGATGGGTAGGATTAGGGATGGGGTTAGGGATCAGGGGGTGGAGATGGGTAGGATTAGGGGTAGGGTTAGGGATCAGGGGACGGATATGGGTAGGATTAGGGATCAGGGGACGGAGATGGGTAGGATTAGGGATCAGGGGACGGATATGGGTAGGATTAGGGATCAGGGGACGGAGATGGGTAGGATTAGGGGTGGGGTTAGGGATCAGGGGACGGAGATGGGTAGGATTAGGGGTGGGGTTAGGGATCAGGGGACGGAGATGGGTAGGATTAGGGGTGGGTTTAGGGATCAGGGGACGGAGATGGGTAGGATTAGGGGTGGGGTTAGGGATCAGGGGGCAGAGATGGGTAGGTTTAGGCATATGTAAGGTGGGAGGAGTTGGATCTGGATCCAACTCCTCCCCCTGGATTTCGTGTTCTGCAGTGAGGACCATCTCAAATTTTCAGTGAGGAATGTTGTTCCAGGATCGAGGAACATGTAATACAAAAGAAGAATTTTAGAAAACAAACGTAAACTGGTATTTTCCATGCAATTGCAGTGAATTGCTTTCAAGCTTCAAAACAGACTTTTAAAAAAGCATAATAAACATGATCAATATGACTTAATCAGCATATTCCATGTCTTTTTGTCCCATGCCAGCTTTGTGTGCAGAGCTGTGAACAAATGAGACCTTATTGTAAAGTGTTAGTTGAACTCAAGAACCTGATTTGTCCAATTCAGACCAGTTTTGTGAACTCTTTCAAATATATTTTTCAAAACAAATACTTGTTCATGATTTGGACAGTTACATCTCTCATGAATGTGAATGACAATTTAAAGACAGGTTTGGAACACCTTTAGGGTAAGTAAATGTTTTTTGGGGATTATATAGACTTGGACACACAACATCATGTGAACAATGGAGGTCTTGTAGTAGTTTTTCATGTTTATTTTGGTACCTTTTTTTTTTTGATCACTCAAAATGTCTGAATATAAAAAGTTTTAAAAAGCCTCCAGCACAAACCACAAGCACCTCACTTTGCTTTGTGATTGCGTAGCCGTAAGCAAGAAGAGGCTCCAACCCAGTTCTGTGTTGTTCCAGTCAGCATCTCTGATCACAGTCGCACATACAGACATTTTTCCTCAGAGCTTATTCGCAAGAGTCAGAGCGGTGTATTCTCATGAAAGGTGTGTTGTTTGAAATGCAATGATATGCATTGCAGCAATTTATGAAGATGACTGATATCATACTGCATTACTTCTGACTCCAGTGTGTTTCTAATGACCTCTAACTCCTAATAAAGCTCAGCTTAGTAGAGAGTTACTAAAACCTTATCTAATGACAAACACACGCTCCTCAGAGAGAGAGAGAGAGAGAGAGAGAGAGATTGTGGTGAGGGATGAAAAACAGGATGAACTTTGGTGGAACATGTTCTTACAGACTCTGCAAAGGTCCAAGTCCCTGAAACTCAAAGCTTGGTTTTGTACTTGAACATCCAGAATTATAGAAAGAAGGGATGGAGACCCAGAGCATGCCCAAGTGTCTTCATTACCGGTTACTCGGGCCACCAATAGTCAAACCGAACCGTATACAATCACTTTTAAAACTAGTAAGCAGTATTTTACAAACAATGTTGCTTGTTCCAAATAACTAGTGCGATAGTGAATTTCATGATTGCTCCTCCAGGGAGCTCTCACCGGCCAGATAATGACAATTCTGCTTGTTGTATTTCAGACAATGAGCAATGGCAGAAGGTTCCAATCAATGAGCGTTCAAAGAAAATGTATGCTCGCTGTGTTTACCAATCCGCTCGGTAAGAAAGGATCTACAGAGAAAATGCATTTAAAAGTAAAATTCAGAGGAGATTAATTTTTGTTGCTCTTTGTATGTCACTGTATTGATTACATTCCAATTTACCGTTACCTGAACACAGAACACGGTTTTAAATTACGGGGCAAAATTACATTTCTCGGTCAGTCGATAAGCTTTATTTAAAGACCCTGAAATGGTGCTTCTGTTTGTATGACCAATAAATGTTTTATTTGAAAACATATATTGTAACGATCATAAATTAAACGCTGTGCCATTCTTGACAGTAGCAAGTTGTGTTACAGTAAATATTTAGTTAGTTGCTTGCTATGTACTTTTAAATTGTATAATTCATACAGTTATCCAAGAAAATATTTGTTTCTGTATGTGAGACGACATTACATTTTATCATTTAGTGGATGCTTTTATCCATCCACTGATGTACTAATGAGGAAAAATACAAGCGATTTATCAAAACGCAGCCAACCACATTAGCAGTGATGCAATGCCAAATTTTTATATTTAACCAGTGAAACATGACTCTCTATATTATACTCGTGAATGTAATGCCCTGTATACACATTAAATCCGAGAATATTGAGCGTTTTATGCCAAGTTTCAAAAGTGACAGACGGCCAATCAGCATTCATGTCTAGAACTCAGCGGCCAATCAGCAATCAAGGCCATAAGACCGAAATGACAAGCATTTCCCTCCACATCTAATGCAGAGCAAGTGAGTCAGAGTCTCAGAGCTCTAGGGGCCTTTCTCCAAATGACAAACTGTGACAGAATATATGTAATCCATGTAAAGGGGGGCAGCAACATCCAGAGGGTTTAAAGTAGGAGACGTTCTAAATCAGTCTGAAATTGTATTAAGAGAATTAGATCATATTATCAAGAGGCTAACTGTTGTTTCTCTTCAAATACAATAACAAGTAAACATGGGAACTTATTCACTGGTTTGTATCCAACCACCTGAATAACTGCCATGACAACAATTCCTAGTTCATCCCAGCAGGGGGTATTTTTTGTGGAATAGAAAGATACTTTGATAGATTCTGAGAGCAAAAAAAAAAAAATGTATAGACAGCGTGGAAGAAAGCCAGGCCTATATCCACTAATACTGTAATATAGGATCAGTCAGTCAGAACAGGTCTCAGCTTCGTGGACATTAATTTGGCTGGAATAGGATACACCTCACTTGGCTCTCAATAAAGGACGATCTAGGCCTCTTGACCGAGGCTTCACAAATTTAAAGAAGACAAGACAAGACTTGTATACAAATGACTTTGTAAAGCTCGTCCATGTCCCTCGAAACAGAAAAAAAATTCAGACATCTTTCTTCTCTCCTCTCACTCAAAGTTACTCCTTATCTGAAGAGCCGTCCTTTTGTGGGCTATTACGAATTGTATTATTGCTTTGTTGGCTGGTAATTCAATTAAACCGATGGCATCTTTGCAATTAAGCATTTCCATTATTTCAGCGCACTGAATGGTGATGAGTTGGTCCGAATATTCAGCGTGGTGAGCTGAAACGGAGTTCTGACGTGAAAGAGATAAGGCTCGCCGACAGTTACGCACTTGGTATTGTTCTGCATTTGAAGAACAAGAGATGACTCTATATGCATACGAAGACGAAAAAAAAGCCCACTTGAGGTTTTGCAGCTGCTTTCCAAAATTGCACTATAACATGTTCATTTCCAATGTGGCTGGGAGGGATTTAAAGTCACTTAGTGATGCATGTAGATGTAGACACAGTAAGCTTTTTGCCTGATGTTTCAGAAAGACATTCATTTATGACTGGGTTTGAGAGATCAACATAATGCATTCTGTTTTGGACACATTTCAGGATTGGGACCATTGCTTAGGGTTCTATGCAATGGATTCTATTCTAATATAGATCTAAAGTGTCATTTTGACTTTAACCCTATAAAGCCATGTATCAGCTTTCTAAGGCGTCTCTTCAATACTTTTCCTGAAAAGCCTTTTATTTTTTTATGCCCCCTGGTGGATGATTTTCAGTAAGTAGAAGAACTTTTTATATTTCCAAAATGTCTGCCTCTGTGTCGCCATGCATGTCTTTTTGCGAGGACATCATTACTGGTTTTCATACAGTAACGGCAAATTTAACTTCATAATAAATAACAAAAATAATAACCTGCAAAGCTACCGGAAAAAACGATGTGCAAATGTACTTGGACAAAAGGGACGTCACGCCAAATTTTGATTTAGTTAATATTCAAGAACCGCTATAAAGCCAAAACAATCTCTGTTACCTTAAATGATATGTTTCTCTATGTAAAGCTGCTTTGAAACAATCCATTGTTAAAAGCGCTATATAAATGAAGATGACTTGACTTGACTTAATAGAAGTTAACTGATAAAGAAAATCTATTTATAACATTATTTTTGAAAGCATCATCACTTTACAGCATTTTTACACAAGTGCCTAAAACCGGTTTCCTCAAGAGTCTTGGAGACTTTTGCACAGTACTGTATGTGTATATATATATATATATATATATATATATATATATATATTACTATACTAATAAGGATTTTTTTGTGTGTGTGTGTGTGTGTGTGTGTAGGCTATATATATATATATATATATATATATATATATATATATATATATATATATATATATATATATATACACACACACAAAAAAATCCTGATTAGTATAGTAATACGTCAGGATTTACAGGGTTAATTTGCTTGATTTACTTGATCCGTGTGAAACTGTGCAGTCCATTTCTGGATAGCTGGTGGTCTTGTCTCTCTAATGGCACTGCAATGTTTAATCACTTTTCATGTTGTTGCGAATATGAGCGTCCTTTTCACTGAACATGAGACCTTTTAATTCAGGCTCGTTGTCCCTGGAGATAATTCACCTAAACAGGCATTTGACTAGTCAAACATTAAAAGTTTTTCCTCACCATTGAATGACACCGATATGTAAATGGAGCATGAAACCTTTGCCCAATTATTATCGTCCCATAATTGTTGTGGAAGAGCTACATGAAGCAATATAATTAAGTTATCCAGCTGGGCTCATGGTTTCCAAGCACATTAACTAAATAAAAAAAATAAGCATATGAATTATTAAACGAGCGTTGAAAGCTTGGCAGGTCTAGAGGAATGTCACTTTTCTTTTGGACTTTATGGCGCTTTTCCATTACCAGTACCAGCTCGACTCGACTCGACTCGCCTTGGCTCGCCTCGATTCGGCTCGCTTTTCGCTCCGTTTTCCATTGCAGAAAGTACCGCCACAAATAGTACCCGGTCGTCATAGTGACGCCTTTCGTTCCTCGTTGCCCCATCAAGCTCTCGCTGGATCCTCTCTTCGGCAACCAAACAAAGGAAAGTCTGCACCTCCTCGTTTGACCACGGCGTATTTTTCCGAGTTGCCATAATAATAGTAGTAAGTTTAGTAACTCTGGCCAAACTATTTAAAAATGGCGGGGTTATTTATTCTGGATACTCCATCTGGCGCGTGCAATGATGACGCAGATTCTCTGTGACCAATCAGCAGTCGGCATTGTTTTCATGTCACATTTTAGTATCGCCTTAGCTCGCTTAGAACCTCGCCGGAGGTGGTACGAAAAAAAGTACCCGAAAGCAGGTACAGGTACAACTTTTACACAGTGGAAAAGCAAACAAAGGCGAGTCGAGTCGAGCCGAGCCGAGGCGAGCTGGTACTGTGTAGTGGAAAAGCGCCATTAGATGGTAAAACTATCTGTTCTGAATTGGCACATGAGAGATATCTGCAGAGGCGCTTTGCCTGGCTTAGACACCATGATGATGAGTTTTTCCCTTTTTTCTGATGAAGTTTTGGAGAGCAGCCACATGTCAGTTGTCAATTAGCAGAAAAGACCCAATTAATTAATCTTCCATTAAATTCTTGCTGAACCGGCACTTCACCTCAAACTAACTCTCAGTCTAACTCCGTTTCTCTCTTCATGTTTTCAAATAATCCATCTCATTGGCTGTCCAGAGCATGTCAAAAACTATAAATTATGCATAGTGATTCTCAACTGGTGGGTCATTATGACCTAAATGCGAGTTGTGGACTATTTCAATCAATCGATTTAAAACTAATTCTGGAGAAGAAATAAAAAAAAAACTTGTATTGTAACTGGTATTCGTGTATAGATAAGCTACTTACATGTATCTCCATATATTTTAATATATTTTATGTTAAAGCTGCAGTCCGTAACTTTTGGTGACCTAGCGGTTAATAAACAGAACTGCATGTGTCTTGTGGAAGAACATTGTAGTCGGAGCTACTTCTCTCTGTTTATATCTATGACGGGTCACGCAGGTACTGGGCTACTCCGCAGTGGTACGGCCCGTACCAGTATAAAATAGTCTGAACATAAACACTTATTATAGGTGTACTGTAGTGATTCAGGATAAGACAAAAACACGGTTTGGAAAATGGATTCATGATGTGCTCGCTTATTATATACATTTTGTACATTTTGAACACAAAAAAGTTACGGACTGAAGCTTTAAAGAGGCCATATTATGCCTTTTTACAAATTCTTGATTTTGTTTTGGGGGTTTTTGGGGGGTTTTCTGAAATAAGTTTTCATGCTTGAATGTTCAGCACTTCTCTTCCCAGTCTGTCAGGAACACTATTTAGTTCCTGTCTCTATGAAGCCCCTCCTTCCGAAAAGCACAATGTGCTCTGATTGGTCGGCTAGACCAGCGAGTTGTGATTGGTCAACTGGTTCGAGCACGTTTCGGAAATGTCACAACCCTTACCATAACCGTGAGTTTTAAAACACTACGAATGCAACTCAACCAGGCCTTTTTTTTGTATTCTTTAGGTGGGAATTATTTAAATGAGGAATATTGTGCCAGAAATATCTACATTTCCGGAAAAAAAAACTAAAAACTACAATGAAGGCATTTCGGAGAGTTCAGAAACAGTGCTTACTGCTTACTGATATAGAGAATAACTCCCTTTGGAGTGGCCTTTTTTGCTTTGTAACTTTGCAGACCTTTTTCATGCTCAAACAGCAACATTACACACTTAAAAAAAGTTGACAAGCATATTAAAAAGGTCCTCTTTAATGACTTGGGGCATATTTTTGGGGCTATGCAGTTCATGGTAAGATTAATGCATTTATGCATAATTTTTCATTTGAAAGACATTTATGTAAGACAAACAATTTTGTAAGAAACTTTTGTACAATGAACAATTTTGATTCTGCCTTAGGTCGCCAGTTGAGGTGCACTGGTCTTCGTCAGCATTGTATGTAGCGATTGTATCATTCATGAACCACAAAACTGCCTGTTTAATGAAGGACCTTGAGTTCAGGGAAATGTCATCAAGTGCACATCAGCTTGTCATCACATGACCAACACCTCAACAAGCCTTGTGATTGTCTTAATATATCCAAACAGGCAGACTTCACACCTGATCACTCATAAATCCACCTCATACATGTTTATGGCATGTTCACATTCCTCTCTTTCCTCTCTCTCTCTCTCTCTCTCTCTCTCTCTCTCTCTCTCTCTCTCTCTCTCTCTCTCTCTCTCTCTCTCTCTCTCTCTCTCTCTCTCTCTCTCTCTCTCTCTCTCTCTCTCTCTCTCTCTCTCTCTCTATCTCTCTCTCTCAGCTGCCGTAGTAATGGCTACATCAATCCTTTCTTACCCTCGAATAGAAATGTAAATTTCTGTCTGCCTATTAATTTCTGTTAACCCAGGAGGCGTTGGGCTCATTAATCGTGACCAGGGGCAGGGCTCCTTGATAGCTGCGAGTGATGAAACGCACAGTGTGAGGGCAGATGGGGGGGTCCAGATAGCTGAGGACTACATATGTACAGATGACAAGGCAGTTCAGCATAGAGGACCAGTGTCGACGGCTGTAGCAGCGGGAAGCACTACAGTCTTTACATTTTTTGAGCACAGAGAAGGTAGATATCACTGGAAAATGTTTATTTTGCATATACATGCACTACCATTCAAATGTTTGGGCTCTGTAAGATTTGTTAATGTTTTTGAAAGAAGTCTTTTATGCTCACCACCAAGAGTGCATTTACTGTGAATGCAGAAAATATAAAATACAGAATATTATCAAAATAACTGTTTCTATGTGAATATACTTTAAAATGTCATTTATTCCTGTGATGTCAAAGCTAAAATTGTCAGCATCTTTACTCCAGGCTTCAGTCACATCATGATCGTTCAGAAATTATTTGAATATGATCATTTGCTGCTCAAGAAACATTTCTTATTGACTATGTTGAAAACGGTTGTGCTGCTTCACTGTGATACAATTTTTTCCCAGAATTATTAGATGAATAGAAAGTTCAAAAGAACCACATTTATTTGAAATAAAAACAAACTTTTTTAAATTATAAATGACTTTACTGTCCTTTTTGATACATTTGTTGCATCCTTGCTGAATTAAAGTAGGCTACATAAACAAAAACATTAAAATACAAATAAACTGTCAATCAATAACTTATTGATATTGATTAATTAATTGATCGATCAATACTTGACAACTGATCAATACTTGCTGAGAAAAGCTTCCAAATTAAGATAATTCAAAGACATTACAAAATGTTATTTTAATTGATGTTATTTTTATGCGTTTATGTTTTATTTTATGCAACTTTTATTTTTTGATAAAAAACACTTTTTATTGTTTTTTTATTGTTGTTATTTTTTATTGTTTATTATTATGATTATTATTATTAATTGAACTAAAATGCATTGTATACTATGAATACTATTCATAACATGAGTGTGAGTAATTAATGACAGTGTTTTCATTTTTGGGTGAACTAACCCTTAAATTTGACAACCCCAAAAATACATTTTGCCTTCATAATGCATTTTTAGTCATAAGCATCTCTGAATATGATTTCAGTTATAATATGATCAAATGTTTTGGACCCTGTTTGCATAGCCTATTTAGTGCTGAACGTTTGTGATCAGACTCGAGATGTTAATTCCTGTTGTAAACAGGGCCAAAGACTCATTTTATGACATCCATCCATTCAAGCACATTCTCGATGGTCCTTAAACAAATGATTAGTATCAAACACTCGGTTAGAAGATGTAATGGGAAACGTTTAGCATGTTTCTAGCAGTGAGATGACAGCAGCAGGGGGCTAATAGATCGAAAGCCTTTTTGACTGCATTTGGTATGATCTTGCTTGTGAAATCACATGATGAAAAGCTTAATTTTAATAGTGGATATTATCAAACCACTGAAGTGTCTGACTCTCAATTTTTAACTTCTGATGGTCCACCAGCAAATTCGTAAACCCAACGGCACAATTCGGAGTCTAAATCAGAACAATGCAGATGCCCGATTCACTTTCCAGTACATTTTCCCACACAATTATACCGAAACCCAAGACATGATGACTGCTAAAGTAGCTCATATTTCCGATCCAATTCTGAGAGCCTCTTTCTCCCCCTCTATGAAATCATGCTGTAAAAGAGAATCTGAATTGAGTTTTGATATCTGTGCCAGTGAGCTGATCCACAGATGACACCCACCACAGCACACAAGAGCCATTCCAGTTTAACAAAGACAGACCAACAACTCTTCTGGTCTAGTGCTGCCCGACAGGACAGAGCATGCCACATATACGCTGCCAGCCTGCCACTCAACACACTTGGACAGCATGCATTCTGGTAGATATGAAATACAATCTCCCAAAGTCCTTTTTAAATGTAATTTGATTATTATTCAACAAGACTGATGTATTAAGGAAATCATCAATACTATGTAAATATATGAATGTTACACACTCATCTTGACTGCGTAGTCATCCATGCATGACCTTGAACATTGTGTATTGTAGTCATCTATCCTTGTTGTTTGCAATTCTATTCAGTCGAGTTTCTATACAGAATAGAGCTAGCCTTGAAGATTGAAAACTGACCAATAAATGCATTTAAACGTGTTTGTGACATTTTATATATATATATATATATATATATATATATATATATAAAATGTCTATATATATATATATATATATATATATATATATATATATATATATATATATATATATATATATATATATATATAATGCATTTAAAAGTGTTTGTGACATATTTTAGATGCATTTATTGGTCAGTTTTCAATCTTCAAGGCTAGCTCTAGATATATATATTTATATATGTATGTACAGCACTGAGGTGTTATCAAGGGCATTGAGTTTAAAACATGAACTTGTCGATTATATAGAAATACAGTTGGCTTAAAAATGTTTATTTTTATTATTTTTTTATTTTATGATGAAGCTCTGCCACAAACATTGCTGCAGTTCATATTTGTCATGAATAAAAGTTTATAGGCAAGAAAAATATTTCTGGGAGGCAATAACACATAAGACAAATGCTCAAAAAGTAATAATAATGATAAAATGAAGTTCTCTTTGTCAGGTTTAAACAGGTCAAGATCACATGAAATGAGGTCTGTTGCTGTTCAGATGTAGCAGCCCAGCTCAGGTTTTATTTATTTATTTATTTATTGGTCTCTCTTTCAGCATTTTGATTGATTGGACTGAGTTTGTTTGAGCAGAACATATAAAAGTGACAGAAAACACCTTTAAAAGCCTCTGACTGTGTAAGCTTGTGGACATATTTATGTGGACAAACTTTTCTGTTAAAAGCCTTGCTGTTGACAAGCCATGAGTAAATTTCTTTTACATTTATTCTACTGTGCATTATGTGGCTTTCTTGCTCCCTCTTGTGGCCTAGTCTTAAAGTTCAATCCAGACTAGTTGTGTAGTTTGTTTCCATTACATTTTTATGAAATGCCATTCTCACTGAATTCTAATGTTTGGCAGTGGCTGAATTTATTTTTGCAGGCTCCTCACATTTAATCACAGGATTATTGGAAAGAGCCGTGTTCAAACAGTCATACACCAGTGGAAATCAGCAAACACAGATGCACGCCAGTGAAGCGCACCCGATTTCACCCTTATCTCCTCCTCATTCTCTTCTACGACCTTTCATGCTGTGCTATATTATGACACACGCAGACCTTTGATACAAAACACACATCTATCACCAAAATATGCCTAAATGCTCATTGATTGGATCCTTTCACATAATCATTCCTTTTGCATCAAAACAGATAATCTTTCACCTAATACCTTCTTGTTTCCAAAATGCAGCCACTTGATAGAAATGAAAATGAGCCACAGAATAAGAATGAGACAGCCAAAGAGAGACTTAATGTGTTCGTGTGGGCCACGTGACTGATTTTGCCAAGCAGATTCAACTCAGTCCCTACCAATATTTCTTGTGGTCATTTTTGTGATGGCATTTTGTCCCATGTTTTCACCTGTAAAATTAAATTGTTATATATATATATACACAATATATATATATATATACACTGTATATATGAGTATATATTATATACCTCATATATAAGTGTAATATATACATATCGGCTTTTATATCATATATATATATATATATATATATATACCGTAAAACTTCAAATAGTAGCCCGGGCTTTTATTTTCCCAAACCGTCGAATTGCACCGGCTTGTATTTGAGACAGGCGTCTATATGAGTCAGGCCTTTATAATTTAGTGTTGAGATGTTGGTCATTGAGTGTATGTCTCTAATCTATAAAAATCTCCAAATGCTCCACGTTAAACTGCGGTCTTCCAACCTTTTACTGTCGCGTCGTCAATTGATTTTGATTAATATGCGCGAGGGAGAGAGAGCAAGACAGCGCTCGTGTTGTTTGAAGATGTGAGAGTGCGCGCGCGCGGCCGGGGCGCTCTCTCTCTCTCTCTCTCTCTCTCTCTCTCTCTCTCTCTCTCTCTCTCTCTGCTCGTAACGCGCCCTGTCAAGCGCAGCAGTCATTCTATTCTACATCACTCATCGATCAAAAAAAGCTTTGGAGGGACAAAAAATTGCTTTGGCGGCCGCGAAAAAGCGGACGATCTGACGGTTTTAGAGGATTACATACAACCCGAAACTAAAAAACAGACCCGGCCTCTATTTGAGACCGGCCTTTATTTACCCAAACCTGCAGCCACACCAGGCGTGTAAAAGAGACAGGCGTCTATTTGGGACTCGGCTATTATTTGAAGTTTTACGGTATATATATATATATATCGGCCAATATATCGGTTATCCGCTTTCAAATATGGATTCCGATTTATCGGCCAATATATCGGTTACCCGCTTTCAAATATAAAGAATTATCGGTTATCGGCATTGGCCAAAATGTTCATATCGGTGCATCCCTAATATATATATATTTTCGAAACAAAAGTCTCACCATTAAAAGCCATGTCCCAAGCACACAATTATAATGTTCTCATGATAATTTTATGTAGTCTATATGACAGACTTGCACTGCACATGTTGTACTTCACTGTAGTTTCCTTTAAGTGATTCCAATCATTTTTCAAGCAATTCAAAACCATCATGGTGAACAGTACACATCTGAAGCGTCTCAGCTGAAGTAAATAATCGGCTTTAATATATCGAAATTTATTAATTTATAGAAATATTACCAAATTTTCTTATCAGGCTGATAACGATAACATTAAAAATGATCATATATCGGCCGATACCGATATGGTGGTCGATGTTTTTCATGCATCCCTAATACACGCACACACACACCTATGTATACATTTAAGGAATGAAGAAGTTTAACCATAAAATTAATTTAAAAAAATTAATAATTACTAAAATGAACCATTTATTGCTTAGTACATTCAAGTTGAGACGAGTGTCAAGCCAAGAAACAACATCAAAACAACCATTAGATTGCATAATCATTCTTGATACCTTTTTACATTTTTAAAGTCTCAAGATTAATATTTAAAATTGCAAAATTTGCATGCAGATTGCATATAAACATGTGAAATTGTATTCTTCTTGTGCTGTATAAAACATTTAATAAAGAATTTAAAATGTTATTAGCATTGTTAAAACTACACTTATGCCCTTGATCATGTTGTTCCAGAACCAACAAAAGATTTTGATCTAGGAACACAATATACTTGGCAAAGTTGTCGTGGATGCCAAACATCAGAGTTGCTGGAATTCCTCCCTGCATGTCTGCAATCTCAACTGACAGTCAGATTAAAATCCAGTTAAAGACAGCGAGTCGACTCAAAGGGAGCTCGCCAATCACACAAGGGTCAGATTCTGACCTTTCCTTCCCATGCCCAGCGCCGAACCTGTTGGCTTCACGCCTCAAATTGACACCTAAATGGTTTTGTATAACGGCACTTACATTGATTACAGCCATGCTTCCTCTTGAGCTTCCCAGCCAGAGGAGAATCTCACATTCAATTACAGAAAACTTGTTTCATTGATTTTTCGTTTGGTGCTCACAGCTGCGAGTTAGAGTGCAAACGCGTATGTTAGTGAATGTCCGCTGAAGCGTCCCTCACTGTCCTTGAGACCCGGGAAAGCTTCAGTTCTGCCATTAACAAAACAGTGGATCTGAAAGAGGCTGCTCTAGTGTTCACCTGTGAAATGCGCTCTGGGTAATTTACTCAATGAGTATTGAGCGGCTGAAGATATGGGCACTGCAGTCGTCTCACGTTCATCAGTTCATCTGTGCTCAGTCAAGTAGATATTACACAGTCATGACTCCTTGTGTTCGTTCAGACAGTGGATATCAGGTTTTTGAATGCCATTGTAGTCTGATTCTTTCTATGCATGATAAGAGAAGTTTTGCTGCAGTCCTTTTCAGTCCAGATCCTGTTTCTGTGAAAGAAATTTTGATAAATCAATTTTGTCCCTCTTTTTCTTTGTAAATGTGTGTCCTATATCTGTTTTTGCACTCATAATTGAGCCTAACTACTTGAAACAATACTATTTGTTTGTTAAATAGGCGTATTTAAATGCTGTTTTTTTTTTATTTAAATACCATTTTGTTAATATTTATCTACACATAAAAAATCCAGTCGGAGCAGTGAATGCTTCAGGAAGTAAATCATTGGATTGATTCAAACTATTGAGTCTTTCTGATTCATTTAAATAACTGGCTCAGTTACTTCAATTAGACTGCACTGGTCATGCTGAATTATTGTTTCTGTGTTCAACCAAACATTTAATAGATTGACGTCTTTTCTCTTCATTGTCTTTAGTACTCTTTTATCATCTCATCATTGTTAGACTCTAAACTCACATTTTGAGTATTGATTTAATAATAATAACAAAAAAAAAACCAAATCGCTGCACTATTTATTCTTAGTTGGTTTAACTGTATCAGGAGTCCAATTACTGTCTGCACTCTCTGATGCTGTGCCGCATGGGATCGCTGCTCACTTGCATGTACTTAAAGGTAGGGTAGGCAATTCTCGGAGATTCTAGCAATAGCGAGCTAGCTTTGAAAGCAAAATGTCTCACCCTCCCTTCAGAGCGTCTCCAAAGCCACGCCTCCATCAAAACACAGCAGGGAGCAAACTAATGCGTCATGAAATACGCCGTTAAACTACCTCTCAAAGCACATATCATTACAATAATAATGAACATAAACAACTTAAAAAGCACTAACCTGTAGCACCTGACTGCTGCAGATTCACTTTGGCGTTGATAGTGTTGCCATTGAAAAAAGAGTAACAAACGCTCAGAGTATAACGTCACGGGTTTCCACATCTTCCAAATCATGTTGTTTTGGTTCGGAAGGATCTGTAAAAGGCGGCTGCTGTTTGAGTTGCGGTGCTCGGTGACTGACGTCTGTCTAACTCTAGAGCATAAACGCTATGAAAATACATATGTTGACAGGCAGGTAAGACATTGTATCAGTCCATTCAGACCGAATTCAATGATTGGAAAAACATTTTATGGTCCCAGGCCTTCAACAAATTATATATATATATATATATATATATATATATATATATATATATATATATATATGCCATTTACTGTATATATATATATATATATATATATATATATATATATATATATATATATATATATATAACATAAATACATTTAGATCATTTACCTTAGTTAAGATTGCTGATTTAGTTTGCTATCAGGATGTGAAGAGACTTTCAACCAGCATAACAAAAAATGTTTCTTGAACAAATCACCCTGCCTTTAAAAGGCTGCTATTATACTTTCCGGGATAGTTAACCAATCGGATATTTAGTGTGTAATAGCTGTTTGTGAATCTAAATGATCTGCAAAGTTTAAAGATAAAAGTGCACGATAAATTAAGCAATTTCTCCCAAAAATAAAAAATCGATTCTGAACTGCCTGAAACGAGTCATTAGTAGCTTAATTCTAATCCTTCCTGCACGAACCTATGTAGTCTTGTAACTAATTTGCATAATGCCAGTCTGGTTTTCATTGGCCTCATTAGGCTGAAGGAAATGCAAATTCACTCCTGTAAAGTATGAGGGTTCAGCTCAAACCTTTCAGCTGTGCTGCTGGATTGCAGAAGAATAGGTTGAAAAGTTCTTTCTTCAGCAAAAAAAAAAAATGAAATACAAATGTGATATTTATCTAAAGCCATTTTTGCTTATTAGTAAATTATTAGATTAAATTAGAGCGGCTGTCTTGTATTAGGCGAGATTGTGTAAAAATTCCATGTGTAAAACATCAACAATTACTAGTAGTTATCCCGCCCCTCCACACACACACACCCCTCCCCTCTGTGCTACCTGATCCCTGAGCTATGTCACGTTTGAGTTCACGTCAACGCAAGACTAGCAACACATGAAATGTTCTGCTAAGGTTTTGAGTAATTGTTATTGCAGCACACAGCCCCTCTTGTTCAAATTCCGATCGGCTCGAACAGAAACCCGCTAGGCATACTGAAATATATTCAAGCACTTCAAGAAATATAATTACTTTGACCCGTGATAGGCGATGCTAAACGGCTAACATTGCCAATGCCGACCGCAGCATGAGCAAGGTGTCAAACTGATAAAAAGCTATTTATGTAACACACGTCACAAAAAAGTATAAATAAATGTTTACCTGCTCAACAAAAAGTCAGCCGTGTCAGCGTCGGTTTTCAGTCCCAGATCTCCCTGAAGCTTCCTCCAACGGTCAATGGTGGACCCCACATTTTTTATTTTATTTATCTCTGCTCTTTCCTCTACAGACATTCTCTTTCGTCCAAAATTTACAGTAGGGGCAAGCAGGGGCCGCTTGCTGCTGTTGTTTATATTTTATCCATTGCTGATCTGACGCTACTTAGCTAACTACCATAGACTGTCTGTCAGCTGCTTGCACGCGTAAGGAGGGGGGCGGGGTCGGGTGCGGTTGGGTTGGAGACGCGAGCGCCAGGCGGAGTTTCAAGTGGAGCTGGTGATTGGATGAGAGCAGTTGACCAATGTAAGCTGTCCGTCCGGACAGCTTACATTGGTCAACTTCTCTGCGGCTGTACAGCCAATAGACTGAATGGATTTTTTTCATTCTTTTTTTCTATTCATATTGTTAGGATTGTACTATATAACCGAGGATATTAATAATGAACAATCTTTGAAATCGTATACCCTAGCTTTAAATTTTGTCAGTTAAATAAAGGATAAAGAGAATTAACAAATCACAGATTCTTAATTTTATTGCATTTTACAAAATGTCCCAACTTTTCTTAATTTGGGGTTGTAGTTGGAAAAAAAGTTACCTTATTACATAACTTGCGTAACTTGTACTCTCTCTGAAAAGGAGGGGTTAGAGAGACCGAATCCTTTATCAAACCATTTTAAAATGAATGATTTTCAGTCACTTTGTTGCTGCAAATCGCCTCTTAAGAGTTACATATACCGCTCGAGCGCATTTTTGATCCCGATATGTCGTTGCCATTTCCATGTTCTGATCTTTGAAAGAATATCCTGGCCTCATTCTGTTCCTCAATGAAACGGTTCTGATTTCCCCGCCATGATATAAAGACATTTGAATAATGATACAATATTATCACGCTCTGTGATGACACGCAGGCTGATGGCTATCAACAGCTGGCCACAGATATTTCCAAAGAATAAAAAAGCTTCTCTGCAACAAATTCAAAATCTGCTTTGAGCACGTTGTATTACCATACAAATACAGAAAAACCTTGCGCACCAGTATACTGATGAAATATAATCTCAAAGAAATGTATTCCCTTGCTATAAGAGTTTGATAGTGGTACGCTAACGTGGTTTTGATTGAATTTTTTGACTTACAGCATACGTCTACACAGGTAAACAATGGCCTCTATTCATCCAAAGAGAAATCAGTCAAGTTACATGGCTCAGGAAGTAAAGCGCTGGAGCAATCATCAAAGGTAATCGGAAAGTGCTCTGTGGCTGTATGGTTTTAAAACATTGCTATTAGTCTTCAGGTCAGACCCGTGTTGAAATACTGCAGGGTGAGTTTGAGCCCAGATGCAGTCGGAATGATTTACCTCCCGTCGCTTGTGTTTCACCAGAGGTTACAGCTACTCCGCAGAGCATGAACAATGCTCAAGCGAAGTGAAGAGAATGAATGACAGAGATGGATAAAGGAGGTCAAAAACAAGAGAGAGACTTTTCCCCCACACCTGGTCTCTCCATTTGTCCCTCAGGATGTAGACAGATATCCATTCAAGCAGAGATATAACAAATAAGCCATAAACAAATACTGGAAAATGGCACATGCTAAATCCAGCGTGTCTCGAAAGCTCAAGAGTTGAGGGCGTATTAAGTGACACTTTACCCAGCAGATCAAGAAAAAGTTTGCAGGGTGAAGTTGGATGGTTTATCTGGTAATACGATGGAAGAGCAATTGGATTTGGAAGCTGTTCAGTAAACACATGGTTTGACTGATGGCATGAACTGGCTACTGCAGTGTTCATTCTGTTCACATGTTCGATTCCAATCAAAGCCTGTGTGTTCGGGCCAATGTTAGCCACCCTCTTATGGCTTGGAGGGCTTTGTTAGGCTTTGGTGGTGTTGTTGAGTTTTGAGAGGACACTCTCTCATGCAATCCGTGGCCTCATTGGCCTTCATCACTGCTAACTGATCAAAGTGGTTTCTGAAGAGTGAGGATTACCATATGTTTATTGGTAAAAAAAATTCAAATAAAAGGATGACCGTGTAACAGTCTGTTACAGGATTAATAGCAATTTTGTTCTTTCTATTTTCTGTTTAGAGAGAGATATAGAGATAGAGATAGAGAGAGATGACAATTGCAATGTGGATATAAGGAGGTAGATTAAATGTGATAAAAAATAATCATTAAAAAGAGTTACATATTTAGTAAATAAATGAATAGAATTTAATAAATAAATGTTTCATAAATAACTTTCATATTTAACTTTCATATGACATTAAATGTAAAATTAATTGATTAAATAGGTTATTAAAATAATACATCATGAACACATCATTTCCCTGAATTCATTTACCTTCAGTAAATTCCACTTCCTGGCTTTTCAATTCATCTTCCTGTGTGGTGAGACCAATTAGATTCAAATTCAATAACACATTAATTGAAAAGCAGCCAATTATTCTGAACCATGTTCTGAACTGTGCACAACCATGGCACTTTATGGTGTTTTTTGTTTTGTTTGTTTTTTGGTCATGTTTGGAGCTAGACATCTCTGCATTCATTGTATATATTCCCTGTTGCTAATCGTATATGGCTGAAAAAAAGGGTTAACGCTTTCAGCTTTAATTCATGGTTTGACTGTAAAAAGAATAATGACTTAAATAAGGGAAAACCGAGTTTTTCTTGCCTACAGCCATTCAGTGGTGTCTCAGGTTAAAGAGTTTGGTTGTTCTTGATAAGAAGCATGAGCAGGGAGAGAGATAAATGATCCATCAGAGAGAGGTCACATTGGCCACACTGTCTCCAACTGTCAATCAATTGATCTCCTATATTAGCACCGCCCTTGCCCACACCTCTCATACATTATTCATGTTGTGGCGATGGATTTAAAACAAGGCACTAATTATTTATACAAGGCAGAATCTACAGCTTAACAACTCATCAGGATGAGATAAATTACACTGTTCCCTCACGAACATATGCTAACCCATAAACTCCTTCTCTATTGGCCAAAACTGCTTATTCTTCACTTGCTCAACTATGGCTCTCTTGTTATAACATATGGCCCGAACTATTCTGGTATACAAATTAATCTAAAATAAATAATTTTTAATATTGCTAGTGCAAAATGCGTTCGGACTGTCAATCGCAGGTGCTCATGGCAATTAGTGCTAAAACAACACACATGGGCATTAAAGTATTGTGTCTGTACAAAAAATCTTCAATTAGCAATTGACTTCTTGTGCACTCTGGTGTGTATTTTATTTTTATGGTTTGTTAAACATTTGAACAAATTGTTAAAAAAGCAATATTATGTACCCTATTAAATACAAATCAGGATTAACATACGGAAAGCATTCCTCAAGGGCATTAAGTGGTGTGGGAGAGAAAACTGGACTCAGATCAGAAGTCTGAAAAACCCCACTGGGACACACTATGGTGTAATTTCTAAGCACTAGCCTCAGATCAGGGATTAAAGTGGCAAAGGCAGGACGTTTTGATTGCAAGGTGTGCGAGTGAGGGCTGAAGGTCTCCTGTGGAGATTGTGTAATGAAAGAGGAGTCACAGGGGGCCGTGTGGAGAAGAATCCCCCCGCTCATATTAGCAAGCTATAGCCTGATTATTCACCACGTCTACTGATTGACTCGGGTCACCTCATCACTCTACCTGGGAGCGAGACAGAGAGAAAGAGAAGCAAAAGGAAGACAGACTATCTGTTCATTTGTGTTAGTGTGCATGGATTACAAAAAGGATGGTTGGTGTCCTGGTTGGTGAATAGTTATGCTACAATCCAACATATAACAGCTACCATTATATCACAGCACCAATAACCTTATTTTTTGTTTGCTATTTTTGGGGCAAATTCACAAAATTTACTTAAAGATTTTGATCACTTCTTTTTATCTTAATAAACTTCATTATAGACTGCCGCAATTAGCATTGTACTTTCACATGAGAGGAATTTAGTTTAAAAGAGACATGCATGCTTTCTATTATGGCAACATTAATTCACCAAGTCATAATTTTGATGAAAGACACAACTGATCTGAGACAAGATTTCTCTTACACACCATGCCATTGAAATGTTTTCCATGAATTAACGCTGATTTCTATTTATACCTGTAGACTAAACACGTAATATGCATGTGCACGCCGTCACCGTTTTCACAGATTCACGTTTTTGAAGTTTACACAGAGATGATAAACTTGCACCTTGGGGAACCTATTTCAAAGTTTGCGTTCTCGAGCCACCAAACACTGTTGTCGTGCAAATGAATGGCCAGAAAACACTAAAAGTGTTCTGTTTTCAGTTAAAACGGTGTCGTGTCAGCGGCCCCTAAGTTAATAACTAATGGTCTTTGCAATGCAAGTGAATCAATCAAAACTAACTTTAGCTGGACAATAACTTTATTCTAGAGCTATCATAAAGCCAAAACGATCTCTGTTACTTTAATTTCCTATTATCACTGTAAAGCTGCTTTGAAACAATCTATATAAATGAAGGTGACTTGACTTATTTAATAGGGTACATAATATTGCTATATATATATATTTACTATTTAAATAATTAGTGCTAAAACACACATGGGCATAAATGCATTGTCTTTAGCAAACTACTTTTCAATTAACAATTTTTTTGTGCACTCTATTGTGTATTTATTCTCATGTTTAACATATAACATGTAAAAGTGTGTGTGTGTGTTCATTTATAATTTGAGCATTTTAATTTTATATCATGTAATTTTACATATTTATCTATGTTTTTGCTTTATGTCTTGTGCACTGTCCATTTGTCAAGGCCCAAAACTCAATTCATAGCGTACTGAATGAGAGAGGTGAACAACACTATTTAGCTGTGACTAAATCCACACACAAAAAATGTTGCTCAATTAATAAAGTGGTAACTAAGACCGTAGTGTTCAAACTCTACTCCCGTCACATCAGTCTCATGCAGGTGTTTCCAAGATCAGGGTTGTAAATAAATATCAACCTTGAGAAGGAATCCAACACAGCTGTTTTAAAAAAAACCTAAGAGCGCAAGTGTGGTTCATTTGGCCATGTGTATGTGATGTATAATAGCACTGATCCAGGCTGACTGCTGTCAGATTACAGACCCTGCAGCCAATGTTTTTAACAGACAAGACAGTGCGGAATGAACAGGTTGTAGAACATGACATTTCTTTCACACTCTGATTACTTGTGTGCGCGCAATGGGTCTGTTTGTTTGTTGTGGGCTGCAAACTCTGAGTGTTCATCAGAAATCCGCAACAACCCAGCAGAGGGTATAATTTACAGTGATTGCATTTGAATACTCTCTGACACTCACTCCCTGACAATTCTCCTTTCTTTCTTTCTGCTCTCCATTCTTACACAATTGCTTTCTGTTTCACTGTTTTTTCACTGAGCAGTAAGTGTGTCAGCAATCGGACATATTGGTTTCTACCTTGAGGTTTGGGCATTTGTCAGGTAAATTAGCTGATACCTTCTTCTGTTCCTACTCTCAAAAAAAGAAAAGCTGTCACTGAGGCGCTAACATTTTAAAAGGTATACCTTTGTAGGCCTACTATACCCCTAAACAGTGCATATTACTTTCTTAAAGGTACATATTAGTTCCTATTAGTATAGGCATTCGCACCAGAGGATCATTTTCATAGTTCTTTTATAACTATTGGCGGAAGTACCCGCTTTTTGGCCTGTTCGCACCACAGGAACTGGGAACAATTTTAGTTATGGGAACGCCCCTTTGGAGGACTAAATTATCTCCTACTTCAAGCACAGAACTTCCAGTGACGTAAGTTTACATTGATTGGACAAAAGCATGCCATACGAAACCCTGGCACCTGCCATTTTTTTAAAAAATCGTACTGGCAGTGCGAATGCAACCAGGAAAATGGCTCTAGGGGAAAATGTAGGTGTTCGGGGACTAGCCTGGTGGCTAGTTTCTATAACTGAGTTCCTACCCAGTGTGAAAGCCCCTAATACTTAAATGATACATATTAGTACCTTTTGAAAAGGTACCGTCACAGAGACAGCTTTTGTGCCTTTTTTCTGAGGGTGATTTCTTTAATTACAAACTGATATTAAATAACGCAAACAAAATGAAAAACTAAAATGAAACAAACAATTGTCGTTTGTCGTCTATTTCACTCTGACTGATGGCAATCAGTGTTACTGTTAACTAAAAAAATACTAAAATTTAAATTAAAACGAAAAAAAAAATAATAAGAAAAAATAAGCAAACAAAATTACAAAACCTTAAGCTAAAATTAAAAACTCTATTCAAATTATTAATAAATACTATAAAATAGTGTATAAATAATAAAACACTTATTGCATTCCAGCTGAAAAGACCCACATAGCTTTGACCTCACACATTACTAGCATGAACCGCTTTTTATGGTCAGTTTTCCATTTTTAATGCTGATGGTTTTTACCAAACAAAACAAATAGAATATACCCGAGCACAAAAAGCAGACTGTTTGTTTGTCTGTAACTCAGTCTTGACACTCACTTAACATTCAGCAGAGCAGAGACTGATGGATTTAATTATGATTCCATCCATGTGAGTGTGTGAATGATTTTTCAACATTCCAGAATGCAAATAGCAGGAGAGGAGGGAATTGTGCATGATGGGAATCAGGCAGAGAAAAGAGAGTGTGGGGTATTGCATGAGATTAGCTGGAAAGTCATTTACACATTAAAGTTTAACTGGCTTGTGGTATAAGAACACATGACTCATGATGTGGGTGAAATGGGACGATCATTCTCCTTTCTAAATAATATTTTAGGAATGCAACTGTCAGAATACATGCACGGTCTATGATACAGGGTACAAAACATGATATTTTATGACCCTTTACAACAAATGGTAGATGGAAGGAGGTGCTGAACTTTAGAAAATGTTGATTGTCAAACTAATTACATGAGTTGTTTTTCAGCTCAGGTCAGTAAATTCCCAAAAATATTTTTTTTTTCTCACAGCAACTTGTAAAACAAATCAAACATCAGAAAAATATATGTAAACTATGTATACTTGTATGTTCACTGTGCTGTAAAAAAAGTTTATTGAACTTATTGGTTTGTGAAAATGTTTTATCTAACATTATTAGATGTTAAATGCTTGATGAAAGTTCTAAGGTTTGTAATTATTTTTCAGGAAACACAGCTATAGGTCCAAGCAGGCCTTAGTGTGCATTATTTTTCTAATAATTCAATGGCCGGTTGTCAATTAATCCTTAGCGCATATATATACACACACAGTTGCAATAAAAATTATTCAACCCCCATTGCAAATCAGGTTTATTGGCAAAGTTTACAAACTTTCAGCTGTTTGCAATGAACAATTCAAACAAAAGTCCTTGAAATAGCTCAACACAACAAATATTTCAAGTGGTTTCCCAAAATTTTACTGAAAATACAGACTTCTGCCATTTCAAAATTATTCAACCCCCTGAATAGAATCCCTTAGAACAGCACAAATCGGCTGTCTCAAGCACACCTGATGCAACTAATCAATGGTTTGATGTGCATGAAATGCCTAACATGAAATGCCTTAACTGACGAGGTTTGTTTAGTGTGACTGCAAGTTAGAAATATGGTCAAAAGAATGGTCCAAAAAGTTAAGAGAAGATTTCATCACCCTTCACAAACAAGGAACAGGATACAAAAAGATAGCAACGGCACTAAATCTTCCTAGAGACACCGTTGGGAGCATAGATCGCAAGTTCAAAGTTAAAGGAACGGTGGTTACACTACCTGGACGGGGCAGAAAAGGCAGCCATCAACGACTGCAACCAGATTTCTGAGAAGGCAGGTTCAGAAAAACCCTCGAGTGACTGCAAAAGACATGCTGCAAGACTTGGAGGCAACAGGCACTGAGGTTTCAGCTTGCACAGTAAGGAGCATACTAAACACATGCCAGAACTCAAAGACAACACCAATACTGACCCAAAAGAACAAGAAAAGACAGCTCCAATTTGTTCAAAATCACTTAAATATGCCACAGAAGTTTTGGGATTCTATTCTATGGAGCAATGAAACAAAACTGGAACTTTTCGGCCCTATGAAACCGTGGTAACAGAGGAAGAAGTATGAAGCATAAGCTATAAAGAACACGGTCTACAGTTCAGCATGGTGGAGCTCCTGATGCTCTGCGGCTGATTTATATATTCCAGCACTGAAAACCTGCAGCATGTGGAAGGAGAGATGGATTCATTGAACTATCAGGAAATCCTAGGAGAAAATGTCATGCCATCAGTGAGGAAGCTGAAGCTTGGACCTTCCAACAGGACAATGATCCCAAGCATACATTCCACCAAGGCTTGGTTGTAGAAGTCCTGGTGGCATCCCAGTCACTTGACTTCAAATCCCACCAGAGATTTCTATGGGGTTCAAGGCAATTGCAGCAGCAAACCCAAGAATATTACTGAACTGGAGGCCATTGCTCATGGGGAACGGGCTAAGATTCCTCAAACGCTGCCAGAGGCTGGTGTCTGGATACATCTCATTTGCAGCAGGTCATAACAGCAAAAGGGTGTTCTACTAAATACTAAAGATGCTTGCCATGAAGTGGTTGAATAATTTTGAGACTGCAGAAGTCATTAAAAGTTGCATTTTCAGTTGAATTTGGGGAAACCACTTGAAACATTTGTTGTGTTAATCTATTTTAATTACTTTTTGTTTGATTCTTCTAGGTCATGCATCCTTGAGCAGCCTCGATATAAATTCAAATCAATGGGTGGTCGAGCATTTTCAGTCTCAGCACCACGTCTATGGAATGCTCTACCATCGGGAATTAGAGACTCTCCAACATTGGACTGTTTTAAGAATTCTTTAAAAGACACACCTTTTGTTATGATCTTGAAGATGAACCCAAGCGCAGACAGGATGCTTGACAGTTTATTTATGGACAAAAACAGGAAAAACAAAACCCACGAGGGGGGCAAAACATGGACAGGGTAAGGAGTGACAGAACTAGACAATGACCTGACAAATAACTAGACGATAAACAAACAGAAAATATAGAATCAGTACTCTCCCTAGACAAATACTCTTGACAGGATACTCACAAGGCTTCACAAGGTAAGATAACACTCAGGTAGGAATCACAATGAACCGACACAGGACAGCAAACACAAGGGGATAAAATAGGGAGAAACTAATGAAGAGAACAGGTGAAGCTGACTAGATAATAATGACAAGACGAGGATAACAAGGGGGCGGGGTTAAGTAACGAGACAACACAAGCACATGGCCCAAACAAAAGGCCATGTGCTTGCACACAAACCATGGGTCTGTCATAATCCAGCCTCAAGACTAGCAAAAATTAAGGACAAGGCGGCAGAATCATGACACCTTTTTAGAGCTGCTTATTGCAAAGGAATGTGTTTGTTTTATTGTATCTTATTGTTGTTATTCTTTTTTGTATATTGTAGCGCTTTGAGTTTAAGAAAAGCGTGTTATAAATAAAAATGCATTACAATATTATTATTATTATTATTATTATTATTATTAGTTGTTCATTGCAAACAGCTAATAGTCGGTAAATTTTGCCAAAAAAACCTGATCTGCAATGGGGGTTGAATAATTTCGATCGCAACTGTATATAAAAAACATTTATAATAAATAAAAAATATATAATACATAGGAGAGACTGGGACTAGTTGTCAAGTAGATTTTAACTAAAAAGTTTAACCTTTCTCCTGGGACAAGGCTATTTTGTCACATTATTTTTTGGCCTATACACCAATAAAACAAGCAATTATTAATTAACAGCTATATAATTCTACAAGTAGGCTACTCTCATCTCCCTTTTTTATCCGGTTTTAATCATGTCACTGTTGAGTAAGCTTTACTCAACTTATTTGATTTTTTTAAGATCACTACTGTTTTTTCTATATATTTGTTTAAAGATTATTGCTCTATATTCATGTCAAAAGATCCTAGTCATTTCTTTCTTCTTCTTTTGCCTAAAGACTCCAGATGGAGGTAAAGTGTTTGTTGTGTCTGACAGTGCAGTTTGTGCTCTAAAGTCTCTCATGTGGGTTGGATATTCTAAAGCTATATTTAAATAATAAAAATTCAAGTTTGATTGATTTGCACTGAGAACTTTATTCGTGTTTGGATGCTTGGATGTGATCAGTCTGGCTCTTCTAACAGCCAGATGACTGTTTTTGATTAATTGTCCAACAATCATTTGATTGACTGCTCCTTGTTTTGTCTTCTGGCAGTCTCACCACGTCAATATTCTCAAAATACAAGTTCTGGTCCTTGAGAATCTGCAAAGAGGAAACCATGACTGAAAGCTGCAAGGCAGCCAAACAGGTGCTCGGCAAAACCTTCAGTCCTCACAGACTTCCCCGCTGTTGTGTATTTATATAAGGGTGACTCGAGAATTGCATCCGCCCACCTTCCCCCTGTCTGTCTCTCAGATCCAAGATCTTATCAGCTGAAACTGAAGTGTTGGACCTGTGCCCGCACAGACATACACACACCTTTAAATCCAGATAAGAGATATAGACATTTCAGATTAGTGCAGCGTTCAACAATCTGAAGCATAACAAAAGTCAAGTGCTTCTCCCAACCCGGAGATGTCTGTGAGTGGGGCTGGGCGATAAAACTATTTCTACCAGAAAGACTCGGGAGAATAAATACTGTAACAATAAATACATTTATTGATAGCCCAACAAGCAATAAAGTTCTTTGGCGTATAGGCCCCGTCCATAGCTCGCAATCCGAGGATCCGGACTCTGCATTTTCTGCCTGAAGACGAAGGCAGGGGCGCAGCCGACCGCCTGGGAGGTATAGGAAGGGGCCATCCTGGTGGTGGTGGGGAGGATGGAGGGGAAGGGACCATCATGGTGGTGGGGAGGAAGGAGGGGAAGGAACCATCTTGGTGGTGGCGGGGAGGATGGAGGTGAATGAAAGCGTCAGCATCTGCGAACTCAAACATGTGTAAGTACTGGTCTTTTATACCGCAAGTATTAGACACGATTGGATAGATGAGAAGGTAATAAGTGACGTACCAATTGAGTCTTCCTGGCAGAACTTACGCTAAAGCTTCCATGAAGATAATTATCGCAATATAATTTAATTTGATCAAATTATAACAAAAGTTTGATAAGTGTACAATATGATGTTCATGCGCTATGCAAATTATGTTGTGCATGCTTGTTGCAGACCGTTGCACTGGTGACAATTACTGATATTGGATATGCACTGCCATCTGTTGCGTATTAGAAAAATGAAAAAGAAAACACGGCAAAAACTGAACGAAACATTACACTGCACTGTGTGCACTGCATCATCACTGCGACTTAAAGCGAATTTACTCACAGACCGTCTCACTCCTGTGACCACTAAACAGTATGGAAGCTTGTTTCCGTCACAGAATAAAACATTTTAAAATATAATGGCGACTTTTTATCTCACATTTTTTTCACATCTTTTTATCTTATCTTATCTTTATTTTATCTTAAAATTAATGTTTAAGATTAGCTGATGGGCTTTTGATTCATGAAATGATAAGCTGTTTCCTCACAAAAGCGGTTTATTCAGCATAGTGAAGCCTCTTCTCCATTGACATCCGTTAAAAAAAACGGCCTCTGGTCTCCTTCCCTGACCGCAGCGTTAGGCTTTTTTCGTCTAAGGGTGGAGGCTTGCCTTCAAGTGGCTTTGATATAGCTAATTAAATCATGGGTGGTATAATGCCCCTTTTTCAATATGTAAAATAAGTCTCTGTTGTCCCCAGAGTGTGTATGTGAATTTTAAGCTCAAAATACCCCACAGATAAATTTTTTACAGCATGTTAAAATAGTCTTTTTGAGGGTCAAAAACGTGTCGCTTCGTGTGTGTCCCTTTAAATGCAAATGAGCTGCTGCTCCCGGCACAGAGGGTGGAGCTTCAATAGCTTGTGTGTGTGTGTGAAACTGTTCTGCCTTTTATGTTTAAACTGGAGTCGGACAATGATGGAGAGACTCAAGAAGAAGTGACAACATGTAGAATGCAACAGGACGTTTCTGAATGGTTAGTTGATTAATTTATGTTGATGTGGAGTTAGCATATTCTGTCATGATAATCTATAAAATCCCTCGTGTGGGAACTGTTGTAAGATGCCTACAGAGTGACATGCTATTGCATTTGTGTTACGTACTGCATTGCATGTGAAAAGACGGATGCGACAGCTTGAGCAGACTCACACATTTGCTCGACTACAACAACTCTTCCTCTTCTCAACATGGACTGCATGTTTCCGGGGTCGGGGTTTATGTAAATTTTAGGGTTAGTTATGTCACTAATCCGGGAGGGATGTCGTGTAGTCCCTACCAGCCATTTGTTGTAGTCATTTTAATTAAAAAACGATTTCTTTAAAAGCAAATATCTTCCTTTGCTTTGAACTTTGAGCGTCGTAACTTTGCAGATGTTGTTTATGCTCAAACAGCAACATTACACACTAACTAAAATTAGAAAAGTGAAATCATAATCAACTACCCCTTTAACACAAATGGTGTTGACTCCACGGCCGCATTAACAATAGGGCTAGGCGGGGCTAAAGCCCCGGGGCCCGAGCAAGGAGGGGGCCCGTGATTGGCTGTGGAGCACTGCTAGCCATCTGATTGCCAAAGCCTTACCACGCAACGCCCCCCCCACAAATTAGCCCTGTTATTTAGTGGCGCTTTGCCATATATTCCATGCATTATCATGGAATCATTTTCATTAATATTATAGAGACGTTCGCAAAGACCCGCCTTTTTTATTTACTGTATGACAAGCCAGGCGGCTCTCACGAGTCACGCACGTCATGTTCTCACTCACGCAGTGAAAAATACATCGCGGGGCAAAGACTAACATTACACCGAGTGCCTACGAGAGAGAGTTCAGAGCAGCTTACTGTTGATATGAAACAAAGTCTCAACTTTCAAATACTGTCATTTAAGTAATTTAAACAATACCGTTTTCAAGTTCAAGTCCACCGACGTTAATCTACTGACAGCTTTGTTGTCGGACAAAATTGCGTATTCAGCGTTATGATTGGCCAGGCCGCCTGTCAATCAAACCCCCGTGGGCAGCAGGACATGGTGAATTAAAACGTCACGTTTTAATTTAATATAACAAATACATTTATATATTTAACTTGTGAACGATCGACCTGCTGCTGCACGTTGGCCTATAGAAGGCTGTCTGCGCCTTATTAGAATATGCATCAACCAATAAATCGCCTCCACTCTTCACTTCATTCTAGTCTAGACTATTCTTAAAACACAGCGTCATGATCGACCCCAGAAATTTTCGGTAAGTTTGAATATTAACTTGATGTATGTATGATATTGCTTTTTGTGTTTGATCTAACGCTATTCGCCTAAAGGGCTGGCGATAATATATATCCGGTAGAAATATGTCAATTTTGCTGCGCCATCATGATGTAGGCCTAAGTTTATTTAAACGCGTTTTTAAGCATTGTGGTTTGGACACAAATTATTTTAAACTGCTCATGTACAGTAAGCAGCGGGAGAGAATTCATTTAGTAAATGCTCGTTTTGAGACCATGGTAAACTTGAGACGGTTTTGCACGGAGTTCCGACCCTGGGGTCTTAAAGTGACAGAATCTGCTAATAAAGCTGCTGTCGCCTTTTGTGTCAATAATGTTAATCAAACATCAGAAAGAAAGTAATTTACTGCCCTTGACTGAATCACTTTTGTAAAATTAATAAGAATAAATTGTTGAATTTATAGTGAAAACTATGTATTGTATATTTTGATTACGTTATACAATATAATATTATTCAGTGCTTTAAGTTTATCAAGTAGGTCGATTTCTTATGTGCCTTTGTTCTGTTATTTGTGACTCTTGTCATCAGTAAGCTTGAGATTCTTTTCTTAAGCTATATTATTTTTTGTGATATTGAAATTGGTCACAAGAATTATGAAATTTTAGTGGCATTACATTTTGATATGATAAAAAATCGTGTTAAAAGTAATATAACTTAACTGTGAAGAATATCATAGATGGATAAAATGACTCGTATAATGATATAACATTTAGCTCATGTAGTTGGTGGCCTAAAGTGGTGGGGGGGGCCCTGCAGTAACTCATAGCCCCGGGGCCCAGTGAGCTCTTAATGCGGCCCTGGTTGACTCACAATGAGTTTGGAACAGAAAAAGACTCTTTAAAGGGACAATGTGTAGGAATTTCTCCCATCTAGCGGTGAAAATGTATTTTGCATTCAAACGAATTGTGCTCTCCAGTGCCTCGCTTTTTCAAATGCGCTTTGCATCTACGGTAGCCATTATGTACCAAAAAGCTATGACAGGATGTCTTCTAATAGCACTTCGTCGAGTTTTCCTTCGGGTGAACAGGTTTGTTATTTCAAACAAACAGCAACTTGACACAACGAACAAAACGAATGTTACAGTATGAATTACTGACTGTGAAAACATGAACTATTGTAATAAGTAGTTATGCCTTCTTTATTCGTTATATTTTCTGAAGTACGTGCATTGTTAGATATCATCATCAACTTTTAACTATAAATGTTCATCTGTCTATAAAATAAAGTACACAACCAAACAATGAAAAAAAGCTTGTAATTAAGACAGTAACATTGACTTACCTGTCGAGAAGAAAGCAGGACTTCAGCGTCTCTTTTGAAATCTTTCTCCTGCATTAGCTCTATCCACCTGGAAAAAGCTATTCCGACATTAACTCGTGTTTTTTGTAATCTCCGGTCACATTTCCTTTTACGATCTATTTGGACTTTTCTGGCGACGAGGATTTGCAATGCAGCCTTTTAAACTTGCCGGGGCAGTGACAACCGCCTCTCACTGCTCTGCTCCTCCGTTTCTGCTGCTTTCAGTTACGTCACGCTGGCTCTGAGCGAAAACGCGCTGTGGAAACGCGTTGGCCTAGTACTTTTTATCCCTCTCTGCTATTTTAGTTTTTCAAGTTGTATATAAAGATAATAAATTCTTCATTTACGAGGATAAGTCAGATAATTGGCAGAGGTATTTGTACACCATTGAGGACATATTTATGAATAAAAATATTGATTTTAAATAATAAAATACATAAAAAAGTACACATTGTCCCTTTAAAGGGACTTTTAGCATACTTTAGTATACTCAGCTTTTTAATAAAAAAAAATTCAAGCTTTTATATTTTACTGTCTAAGTGTGAAAGCAATGGTTATCTACAAAAAAAATTAAAAAATAATAATAATAATAATTTAATCAACCCCTTAGGACATTATAGTGATCAACAATCATGATTAATATAAGATTTGCTGCAGAACATGATATGTTGCCTTGTCCAAACTATACTTTATATTACTCTCAAAAATGGCACAGTTTTAAAAAGTTATGATGACTTTTGAAGTCGATAAAGGTAATTTTTATCGATCTTATTGTGAAAAATATGAACATGTCATAATCTCGATTTTCTGGTGAAACTACAGACTTCTCTCTGGTGACATATGCAGGACTTTTCCAATCATTTAGTCCACTTAAACTCCGCCCCTTTCGTACAACCGACTACAAGCTTGCATTCAGATCTGGCCCCATCCATGAATCAACAGTCTAAGATTGAACTAAGACCCCGCCCATTTTCTTTTTCAATAATCTGTTTCACTCAGATGAATGTCATACAAAATAAAATATCTGTCGCTACTTCTATTTCATCTTAACTTTAAGAGTTTGGCTCTAAGACCTTCTGAAGTTCTGGAGTTCTCAGAGGGCAAATCATGTTCCCTTTGAAAGAAAGCCACAACATGAACAGAACAGCTGGAAAACAACAGTTAATTCCATCTTGGTCAAAGCAGCGATTACATGCTGGTCCTTCAGCAACCTGTTATTTGGATATAAATTACAATCAGCAAGTGAAGCAGTAAAAGTACCAAATTGTTCCACCACAGTGATAACCTCATACATATGATCAATCCAAACATTTTGTGTATGAAAGAAATTCATTGTGGAGAGCATTATGGAAATAAGCGAAATTGACTTCAGATCAGTATAGAGATGATTTAAGGGGAATGTTTGCTGTTCAACTTTTTCAATTGAATGATTTGGACACGTACCAATTGGTATGGTCACACCTTGACGCCTAAATTAGACAGCAATCCATTCTGAACCGTATCGTATGTAGATATGTCAGAATTTTCCAATTCTAGCAATTATTATAACAGTGGTGTGATAAAAGTCATTATGTGTGAAGTCAAAAAATGTGACTGTATAAATGTATTTAACTTTTCTTTGAGTCACAAATGATCCATAAAAAAAAACATTCTTACAAAGCAAAAAAAGTAATTATTGAAAAATATAAATAGGCTACATAGAATATAAAACTAATTATTGTCAGAAATAACATCAAAGTTTACCATGGGGTTGACCCTTAAATGAGGTAAAAACACAAAAATATTACCTTGAGTGACGTATTTTTCTGAAACAGATTCATTTTAAAATATGATCGATAACAAGGAAAAGTTATCCTTTCAAGGAATATTTTCCTTGAAAAATATTTTATTTTCATTTTCCTTTCAAGGAAAGTCTGTTCACTTGGCGGCCATATTTGCAACGTCTCTGTGCAGCAAATTCTGGCATCCAATACCAAGTCCTACTTGAATGGGGGAATCCTGAAACTCACAATTAAATAACATATTTCAAATCAGCAACAAAACCTGACACAAACTGTCCCATAAATGTTGTGTCTTGTACTCAAATAGCGTTACTTAAAATGTGCATGTGCAGTCCTAAGCGCGAGTCTCATGTTGGAACCGGAGCTTCTAACGGCAGCTGCAGTGACGTAATGACTTTACCAATCAGCGATTGGCTCTTTTACTTAGAAGGCGGAACGTATTGCGTCCCATTCATATTAGAGTGCACCATCTTAGGCCCTGTCCCAATATCCGCACTTGCGCCCTTGTGCCCCTCAATGCGCGTTCTCGTTAAGGGGTGCAAGACCGTAGGGTGTCCCGATTCTCTAATAGTGTTCTCCAGGGGTGATCATAAGGGCACTTAAAGTCCCCATGAATTCAAAATTGACCATACTTACTTTGTTTGCCTAAATTGATCGTTTTGTGGTGAACTATTCATCCATGCAAGTCAATCCACACAAAAACATTTTTTGGCTTCGTATTCTTTAATCAAAATCTGAAATTTCCCCTCCCCTCTGCATTGGAGGACCTTCCCTGATGACGTAGGTTTGACGGTTTGGGTGTCTGCTTAACATCCGTAACCACGCCCATCCAACTGACAGTAGACAGGCTGAATGAAAACACCTACTCTTCTAGATCCAATCAGGTGCTAGTTGGGAAAAAAGCCACGCCCACTATTTTGCCTCATTTAGTATTCCGTTTCTCTCGGAAATACGTCACAACACTGGAGAAAAGTCGTTTGCAACTTCCGGTTCACGGGGACTTTAAAAATTTGATCTGATGTTTTCGGAGTTCCAGGTGATCACGGGCTCAGCGCTCATGTACCCCGCCTGGAACAGCCTTACCTCGGCTAGTCATTCTGACGTTTCCCGCGGGCTGTGTCTAGTGGTTAAACATGAGCTATAAATCGTCTTGTGTATATCTAACGGGCGATCTTTGGTCTCATTATTCTATGATTTGTTCCCTGGCAAATCGTTTTGGCTGAGGGCAAAGAGAAGTTTCATAACTTTATATATTTAGGCTATTTAACTGTAACGTTGTAGCGTTAGCCTGTTGACTTATATTTGACTGAATCTTGTAACTTGCTTTATTTCTTGACTTATATAGCTTCTTATACTTTTTACTTATACTTTAATAATGGCTATTATTGATCAATAAAACTGAAATTTAACAAAAAGAGACAGGGTTGTGTCATTTTATTTCATATAGCCTATGTAAGACTATTTTAATATATAGCCTATAATATATCACCAACACGTCATGTATTTTTTCATGTATGGGATGGTAAGAATGTCATATATCAATTTCCATAATAACATAATTAAAATTGCATTTCGAATCGCTGTGACTACAGTAAGGCAGTATAAGCTCAGGTAAACCTCAATCACAATTTATCTTATCACAATTGATCCTAGCCAAACACTGTTTTAATATTAATAACATTAACAGAAAGGTTGGTAGCTAAGAGTAAAAAAATATATTATTTTTTTCATTCAAAGGATTGTGTCATGTTACAGCTAATATAAGCAGCACACGCATTAGCCAAATGAACGGTGTTTGCTCTCCTGATCACAACAGAAGTGACGTAGATTGTGACGTGTGCAAAACTGTCCCAATTCTGCTCTTCACAGCTTCGGGCCCTTGCGCACTTACTCCGCTAAGTGCACTTTCAACAAGTGTCCACTTCGAGGAAGACCTTAGGGCGCAGTGTGGGTATTGGGACAGGGCCTTAGTCAGTTGAACCCACTATGAATCATGGGCACAGAAAAAGGTGGAAAGTCTTTGTTGATTATCAGAAATAACTTATCCATCAATTAGGGGTAATATAGTTTAGCCTAACTAAGCAATGCAACAACCTGGTGACTTAATATAAAATTCAGGTGATGATTTACTGGTAGGCCTATTCATGTATATAATACTACCTTATGGTTTTATAACTTTTTTAAACAATAGTATAGTTGAGATCATATAAAATTGATCACGTGTGGCTCTGCACTATTTTCATGATGAATAAACATTGAATGTGTGAAGTCCTCATTCTAGGAAGTTGCAGTTCTTGTCAGTAAGTCAAGAAGGACAGCAGGGCCAGAGGCCGCCGTGTCATTGTGTGTGTCAGTCTGAGGGACGGCGTTAATATATTTTACTCTAAGCCTTTTCAACACCAGGATTTATATTGTATTAAAGCCAGTCCTGACACTGAGGTTGCTTCTCTCCAAGCTTCAACCTTGAGAGCAATGGCATTGTCCCTCTCCCACAGCTCTCTCGAGGGACAGAAAAAAGAGGACGTAATAAGAGGAGTGAGAAGTGTAGATGGACTGCCATCATGTGGCCCTGCTGACATTCTGCAGAAAGAGAAGAAACACTTACAACCTTACACTGGTCTACACTGCATAGTGAGTGATGCACCATTTTTCTTTAGGTACTTTTTCTTCTTTTTAACATACTAAACTGTTTTCTGTTCCTCACTTGAAGATAAACTAGTTTTGCAGTTGCGCAGTCTAAATTATGAAAAATGAGAGTGGAATGCATAGCTTCAAAACTCATTTTCCTGTGAGTGTTCAAAATAGATTTAAGTGAAACCCTGTCCAGCTTGACTACAGTGCGCAGCTGTCATATCCATCAAAGCTGTCGACAGGTTGAGATGGTAAGAGACAGGCTCTCTGTGGTGAGATCTCCCGCGAGGTTTCCTCTCTGACAGATGGACCGCTCATTGACCTCCACTCTCTGTTTCTGCTAAAGGCGGCATGGCCCAAATGTCACCTGTCCATTCATAATTCATACAAACCCAAATAAACATTAGAGCTCTTTTTTGATAGGCTTTTATCACAAAGAGAGTATTAGTTTTTCAAAGTGTTGAAACGTGAGATCACATGGACAAATCAAGTTCAGTCAAGAATGCAAAAAAAGAACTTTTTTTTGTTGTCATTTATTGAGGTCAGTGAGCTTTTCCTTTAAATGTAATCAGAAATGACCAATGAGCATCTAATACACGTTTCTTTCCCTGTCGGCCTAATTTTCCCTCTTCACACACACAGAGTCAGCCAGAATAGTGAGCTATTAGTCTTCGCACTGGTCTAATGGGTGAAGTTTGAGAGTGTGTAAATCATGAAATGTGCTGTGTGTGAGGTTTCAGGCTGTGCGGTTTTTGAGGGGACGGCTTTTAAATTGTGTTTAGCCATAGTCAGACCTTGTGAGATGTAGGCAGCACATGTCACTTTCACTCATCCTCCTGTCTCTGTCTCTCTTTTTTTTTGTCCTGTCTCTCTCAATCTAAAGGCACTGTAGCCTAAATATTCTCACTCTATACTGTTAGATTATGGCTTTCAGAGCTGAATTGCTTAGTTTTTATATTCATATTGTCAAACCAACATATTTTTTACCGATAAGCTGGTTTGGATGGCATTTTGTCATCTGATTCAATGACAGTCTTGCATTTTTAAGTGTGGCTTGCATATTTGGAGCCATTGTAATACACTGGGGTCAGTAAGACTTTTTATTGGGGGTTTTTATGTCTATGCTCACCAAAGCTGCATTTATTTGATCAAATATACCGTAAAACAGTAATTTTGTGGAATATTTTATTTTATTTATTTAAAATATTTATATTATATTTTAAAATAAAAAAAGCTGGCAAAGCTGAATTTTCAGCATCATTACTCCAGTCTTCAGTGTCACATGATCCTTCAGAAATCATTCTAATATGCTGATTTGGTGTTTAAGTAACATTTCTTAGTTATATGAATATTGAAAACAGTTGTTTTGCTTTTTATTAGGATTCTTTGATGAATAGAAAGTTTAAATATAAATCTTTTATAACATTATAAATGTCTTTATTGTCCCTTTTTATCAATTTTAATGCATCCTTGCTAAATAAAACCATTGATTTATTTATTTTTAAATCAATCTTTTGAATGGTATATGTATTTGTCATTGTGTGCAAGCTACTTTCCCCTCTAAAAGTCTTTGAATAGTAAATACACAACAAAAATTTATGCAACACACTAAAATGGTATTTGTCATTTTCTAACATTTATATAAATGTTCAGATCAACAGGATTGGAGACATCACAGCTGTGTGTTGTTGTTTTTTCCAGAAAAAAATGGCATCGCTCCGAACAACAGCACTGAAAAAGCATTTCAGCCCCAGAGAGCTGACACTTAAAGCCCTTAGGCAAGGCCTCTGGACTGATATGGTGAGCAGAGTCTGATTTATATAAGAGTTAAACTGTCCACGCTAGAGGTCTCATTATGAATTACTTGGTGTGTGTGTTAATCTGGATCTCAGGTGTTTATCCTCTAGTGTTAAAATGCAGCTGTCCCTGCTTTTAAGAGACTTTTCCGTCGTTCGCACAATGCTAAGCCATCCATTAAATGCTAAGCCATCAAGTAGGGTCATACCTCTTGGCCACTTGAAAAGAAAGTTGTTTACGCTTGATGAGTGGCATATTTATGTTTATTCTGAGAATTGAAAGCTTTTGCATTAATGTGAATATTCTGTGTGCACATTCTGTGGATACTGTGGCATTTATGAAGTTCACAACATGTGTGGGTTTGATATACAAAAACGCAAACAACCTTTGAGACATGCAAGTTAACATAAGTTAATGTTTATCATTCTAGTTCAAAAGAGAAGCAAGATTCAGTAGGATTTTGATGTGTCCTTACTAAGATGCTAATGGTATTTCATGAATAATCGGATACCTTTATAATAATTTCAAGGAATATAATAAAAAGGACATATTATTAGGCTAGGAAGATTGTAGGCTAATGGATCCTGCAGATCTGTACACTGCAGTTCAAAAGCGGGGTCAGTATGCTTTAAAAAAATGATTTTTAAGAAAATAATACTTTCACATCAAGGATGCATTCAACTGATCAAAAATTACATTGTTGCAAAACAATTATATTTCAAATAAATGCTGTTATTTTCTAACTTTATATTCATCTCACAATTCTGAAAAAGATTATCATTAGTTTCCACGAAAATGTTAAAGGTTATGTAACTTTATGTAACTCATAGCCTATTTAACTTTTGGCCCTCTAGCGGTTAAAAAACCAAACTGCATACATTTTGCGGAAGAACATTGTTTTGGTTGTGCTTCGGCTCTGCATGTCTGTGCGGATGAATAGATGTTACTGCTCATAAAACATTCACTACTAGGCTTAAGATATATAACCAGTTTAGATGGAAAGGATCTCAAGCTGACTAGTTGAAGAAATTACTGTAGCTATACACATGAATAGACACAGTACTTCCTTGAAAAGAAATTCAGGCACAACGCTAAAGCAACCATAATGAAATGACTCTTCATAATGCTTTACAATGAACTCTGTTAGAGAGCTACACATGGCAATTTATCCATTCAATAAAACAGCTTACTCACCAGTTGAGTAATGAAAACTCCATATCTGCATCGCTTTTACAACATTTGAAATCCCAGTTCTCATCATCTTCAAAAAGCCAAGCCAATCTTGATTCTCGTTTTACTATGAACTCTGTCGTGTTCTCTTTTTGCCAGCAAACAAAACATAGCTTTTTTTAAACATTATAAAGCATTAAAGCAATTCAGATAAACATGGAAAAAAAAAAAAAGACAAAGAGATACACACACAAATAAGTTGCCAGGGTCACAAAAAGAACAAGAACAATGCGATGTAATTTACCGTAAGAGGACAAAAATGATGAATATAGAAATAAAGTTTTCAATGCTTTGGGATTAATAGAGCTTTGGAAAGTTTCCATGTAACTTTTTGCTTATGTATGTGAAATTTTGCTAGAAGGAAACACAAATTAATAATGTAATATTGTCCTGTTTTCTCTTTTGAGTAATCAAACAAACCAAAGCAAATATCTTTAAAACAGAAAGAAAAGTCACTTACAAACATTAACAAATCTGACCAAAATTTCTCTGTGTGGGCACATTGCCAAAACAAGTGAATGACATCTTCCTCAGAGTGACAAAAACAGCACTTCGTCTTATATTTCCTAAGAAAGGCTTTGGTTGGGTAACATTTGTGAATTTATTTCAATGTTATTTCTTTGACTCTATTGGTAAGCAGACATATGAGACAAAGATCAGCCAGCAGACTTCGATTCCCCAGAGGTTCGAGATTCAGCTGCTCTTTTGCCACTCCCACACCATACATACAAGTAGCTGGAACAACTTTTCACTATTTACGGATATATGACGAGAAACGTCACGCACGGTTGTGCAAAATTTCCTGTGAAAATAATATAATAGACTTACCATAGTGAATTAGGTTAAGACAGAAACACGTTTTGGAAGGATTGATGATCGTGTATGGACCCTTTTCACAGACTGTGATGACGCGTTTTAACGTCATCAGCATCATAAAGTGCTGCAAAGTTTTTTTTTTCTTTTCTTAGTGTACATATTTGATTTAAATCATGTCACTTATATTAGCAGGATTCAGATTATATTTCTATCGGCTTAAACATGTTGCATATTCTATAAAAAGTTTCCAACCAACAGTTCTTTTTTTTTTTTTGGCTAAAACCCATTTTTTTTATTTTAGGGAGTACATTTTGGACTCTGCAGAAACAAACAGATCTCTACTACCACCACCTGCCCAAAACAAGGAGTAGCCTACTAAATAACCAATAAAAATGTCTTGATTTGCCACCAGCAAATAAAATCACCAAAAGCAAACATTACATATGAGAGAGAGAGAAAGAAAGAACAGAGCAACAGATTTTAGAACTGGTAAATAGTTTATTCCTTATTAATTGAAGGTTTACCATTTTCTTAATTTTGTAGAAAACGGAGAAAAAAAAATTGCCTTTTACAAACATTTACAATGACAAGTGGCTGTACAAATAGTAACTGAAGAAGAAAGACCAAAAGAAAGGAGGGAGGGAGAGTTGATTCACCACCATCAACTTTTAGTTGAAGTAAAAACATCCAGTTTTAAGATGACTGCCATGCAAACTTTGTGCTTGATCAAAATTATCCCAGAATGCAAGCTATCCCATCCTTTCCTCTTTCTTACCACAGGCACAAAGTTTACAAACATAATTAATAAATGCATTTAACAAATTAATTCTTAAAAAAAGCATCATTATTTTGCCCATTTTTATTAGTGTCCATGTCTGCGTTATAGACAGTGCTGTCAGTGAAAGCTAAGGCAGATTGTTAGCACATGTACAGGCTAGGAAGAGGGTCGGGGTGAAACATCAAAAGGTCAAAGGTGAAGTGCTATTTAATACGCAGCAATTCGAGCTGATCCTGGTACTCGGTGAAGAGTCTCTGGAACCGCAAATTCTGACCAATCACAGGCAGCAGCTCTGTCAGTAGATCCCTCTTTCTCAGACCCTGAAATAGACACAGAAGATAGTGAAGCCTTGTGAATTCTGCAAACATGCTTGAATGTTCCAAAAAAGCATTATTTTACATTATTGCAGCAACTCTCTTCCCTCTCTGTCAGTTTTTAGTTCCGATTTAGTTAGTTCCGATCTCTATAAAGCCCCTCCTTCTGATAAGAACAATGTGCTTTGACTGGACGGCTGAACCAGTGCATTGTGATTGGTCAACCACTTCGAGCGTGTTTTTGTAATGTCACGGTCCTTACCATAACCACAAGTTTCAACACACTACTAACACAACTCAATCAGACCTCGCCCCTTTTTTTCATATGCTCTGGGCGGGAAATATTTAAATGAGGAGTACTGTGATGTGTACGTTCCCGGAAGTAAACTCAAGACTACAATCGGGGTGTTTCAGGGAGATCAAAAACCCCCGTTTGGACTTCCTTTTACTTGCTCAAACAGCAACAATGCACTGAAGAAAGTTGAAAAAGGAAAAAAAAGAAGGAAAAAAGAAGCACAATAGTTCCTCTTTAAGTACAAGAAGATGAAAAATACCAGAACTGTCGGCTCCCATGAGCTGCTGCTGGATCTGTGAACTGGTCCCAGTAAATCCTGACATAGTTCCCTTAACCTCTGCTCATAACCTGCAAAGATTCACACCAAGTTATTTCTCAAGGACATTTGTAAATGACAGAATGTGGGCAGCATTTTAATTTCTAATGGACCCTCTCGACTGTCTCTTTTTTTTTTTACCAGCTTACCACCTTCTTACTCACCCTCGTATACGAGGAAACGTGCGTAGATGAGAAGCCAGTGTCTGTACTCGCTAGCTGAGAGGAGGATAAGGGCAGAGGAGAGCTGGTTCTCCAAGAAGGCCAGAGTTATTCCCTGCTGCAAGTTGTGAGGAGTCGATGACAAGCGAGATGCCAACCGCCCCGCACTGAGAGAGACAAAACTGAGACGGTTACTCTACAAGAATCAGAAAGCAGCATTAGCAGAGAACAGCAATCACTATTACCTCAGATTACGACCCTGTGTGAGGGCCAGTGGCCCCATGGAGCCCAGAGCATCCTGAGAGGACAAGCAATTGCGGAAGTCTGCACACTGTACCAGAGAGTCCTGCTTATTTGCGATCAAATTCCTGTTAGATATGAGGAGAAAATACACTAAATATCAGAGACAGAACAATTATAGTGGCTTAATAAAAGGATTTAGACAGTAGTCCACAACAAAATTCACTCATGAACACAACATTCTGGTTGCTGCATGTTAGTGGAACTTGGTTTAATACATGGTTTGTGTCACTCACCAGGTCTCCAGCGATGCGTTGAAGCAGTATGTCTTTCCATTTGACAACGCCACCACAGCTACTCCTTGCTGGGTCAAAAGAGACTGACTTACTGTGGCGTCTGTGCCTGGAGAGAGAGAGATAAGGTATAATATTTCAGTTGATTTAAGACATAGTATAATTAAAGGTAATATCCTTTTCACAGGCAAACTTCTCTTTTCTCATGTAATTCAGCACTTCTGTGTTACACTACCATTCAAAAGTTTGTGGTAGGTAAATGTTTTTGGAAAGAAAGTCTCTTATGCTCGCAAAGTCTGCATTTATTTGAGTAAAAAAACACTAATATTGTGAAATATTACACAATTTAAAATAATATATATTTTAATAAATATTTGTAATTTTTTCCTGCAAAGCTGAATTTTCAGCATGATTACTCTTATTAAAGTCTTCAGAAATCATTCGGTAACACTTTACAATAAGGTTCATTAGTTAACATTAGTTAACTACCTTAGTTAACATGAACTAAGAATGAACAGCATCTTCATACTTCTTCAGCATTTATTAATCTTAGTTCACATTAATTTCAACATTTCCTAATAAGTTATTAAAATCAAAAGTTGTATTTGTTAACATTAGTTACTGCACTCTGAACTAACATGAACAAACAATGAACAGCTGTATTTTTTATTAACTAACATTAACAAAGATTAATAAATACTGTAACAAATGTATTGCTCATTGTTAGTTCATGTTAGTTAATACATTAACTAATGTTAACTAATGAACCTGATATGCTGAAATGGTGTCAAGAAACATTTCTTATAATCAATTTTGTAAACAGTTGCTTAATATTTTAGTGGAAAGTGTGATTTTTTTTAAAAATCAGAATTCAATGAATAGAAAGTAGAAAAAAACAGCATTTATTTGAAATTGAAATCTTTATAAATGCAATGCAACATTTTTCTAAATAAAAAATATTCACTGTCATTTTTGATCAATTTAATGTGGTCTAATTGAATAAAAGTATTAAATTCTTTACAAAAAAAATTTTTTTTAACAGGAGAATATTTTGATAGTTTTAAATGCAATTTTACATAACTTATCTCAAATATGGTAAAATGCTGCTGTAGAACATGAGTAGGAACACCTACATTTGCTCAAAGATAATGTCCAAACGAATAGTGTTTAGAAATATTCACAACAGTTCTGTTCACTTACATGAAAGTTCCCACCTGTGATTGCTCTTTCTTTTCAGTAGACTGTGGAAAGCATTAGGCTTGACTCTTATACACAGTCTATTTTTGATCACATTTAACAAATGACAGATAAAAACGTCTCCAGCCTATATAATAATAATATCTAATCTATTTTTGAACATTTATGAACAGTAAAAATCATAGTTTTTGCTAAATTCTCCTGTTCATTTCCATGGCATATTGTGCAAAGAGTTTACTACAGTAAATAAGAGGGTGGAGCTTAGCAAAGGGTCAATTAATAAGTTTCACATAAAGAAATAAAAAGGAGGAAGAGCATATTAACTTATTCAAGAAAGAAAACAAAATCACACCTGATAAGATTGGATTCAGAGATTCATTTTTGACCAAAGCTGTCTGTTTCTGAACATCCCTGCAGAAAAAAAAAAACAATACCAGCGATTTAACATCATGAGCTTTCAGATTTTACTTAATCACTGACCTTTAAAAAAAGAAGTCACAAATCAACCTGGCTGTCATTATAAATAGAGCCAAGTTTTAACAAACAAATGACTTGTCTTGACTTTTCTATTGAGAATTTGAGAGGTTGGGTCAGTACCAGACAGACAGCGTGGCTGATGCCGTCAGCGCCATGACGAAGTGGCCTGAGCAATGAAGTGCTGACATGGGGGCGGGCAGTATGATGGATGGAATCAGTCTCCGTCCACATGCAGTGAAGACAGAAAGTGTGCGGTCCTCGCATGCTACGGCAACAACATCACTATGAAAAGAGAAAGAGAAGGTAGTTTTAGTTGGGAAATGTTAAAATCAGATGTAAACCAGTGTGTTTTAAAGTGCCCCTATTATGCTATTTTAAAGGCTTCTGATTTTGTTATGGAGTCTCCACAACAGTTTTACATGCATCAAAGGTCAAAAAACATTTTCATTTTCTCATAATATACATTGCACATAATTTTTCAATGATTCTCAAACGACTCATTGGATGAATCAGTCTCATCAAATTCCTCCTTTCCACGAGCTACTCTTCTCTGATTGGCCAGACTGCCCAGTCTGTTGTGATTGGTCTACCGCGAGTTCAACAGCCATTACCATAAGTGAACTTCAGCTCCATCCGGAGGCTTCCTAGAGCACAGGAATTGTACACACTGTAAAAGACAGTAACGATGGCGTTGATTTTACTACATGAATCCGAGCCGAAGTCCGATGATGAAACATTGGATATCTTCCTAGTGACGTAGAACAGTCACGCAGTGAGATTCAAATAAAAAACGAGTCGTTTAGGCGGGTCTGAGTTGATTCTTTCTTTTGGGAGACAATAACTTTATTTATCATGCACTTTCGACTTTACAACTTTGCAGATTGTTTACATTCACAAACAGCTATATTACATACTGCATGAAAGGGAATATTCGAATAAACCATAATAGGGGCACTTTAATACATTACATACTCACCTGCTCCCTGTGGCTATGATGATGCGACTGGGCAACAGCGTGTCCCACTCTCTGCCCTCTCTGCTCCATTTGAGCTGACTGAGACGAGCTCCAGACACCACAGAGACATCGTTCTCCACCTCCAGATATGTGATGGAGTCTGTGCCCACCTAAACATGCAGGTAAATTTAGCTCTTATTATTAGCTGATTTGAATCCTCTAATAGTTATTTTTCATCCAGCAATGGCATGGAGTCTACTTTTGCATTTCATTACATCAGCACTATTACAGACATAGTACTTGAGCTTCCTGTTTACACAATATAATCTATTAAGAGCATTTATTGTGAACACAGGACTGATATCTTAGTTGTAGAAAGTGCTTGTGCCATACCTGAGTGCTGAATGATTTCCGTATGGATGGGGTAGGAAGTTTTAACACCACTACAGGTGTTACTAATCGAGATGGCTCCTTTTCCACAGAGACCGGAGTCTACAAGAGAAGAGACCAATTAGAAATCTGTAATCAAAATTCATTTTTGATGCCCATGCCCACTCACATAAGAGACCCAAAGATAATAGTCGAGATTATAGATTATAACGGTCATGGTCTACTAGTGTAGATTTTTTCTTAAAATTTTATATATAATAGGAACCAAAAAAATGATAAAAAATGAACATATACATTTGTACACTACTGTTCAAAAGTTTGGGGTCAGTAATATTTATTTTTTAATTAATACTTATCTGAATTATCTGATTACATTTATATTTCAAATAAACGCTGCTCTTTCAAACTTTATTCATAAAAGAACTCTGAAATTCAATATTAAGAACAACAATATTAAGTAGCACAACTGGTGATAATTGATAAGTAGTATTTCTTGAGCACCAAATCAGCATATTAGAATCATTTCTGAAGGATAATGTGACACTGAAGACTGGTGTAATGATGCTGAATATCAGCCTTGCCATGACAGGAATAACTTATTTTATTTTAAAATATAACTTTTTACTGTTTTTATGACATATATATATATATATATATATATATATATATAAAAATATATACACACTTACCTAAAGGATTATTAGGAACACCATACTAATACTGTGTTTGACCCCCTTTCGCCGTCAGAACTGCCTTAATTCTACGTGGCATTGATTCAACAAGGTGCTGAAAGCATTCTTTAGAAATGTTGGCCCATAATGATAGGATAGCATCTTGCAGTTGATGGAGATTTGTGGGATGCACATCCAGGGCACGAAGCTCCCGTTCCACCACATCCCAAAGATGCTCTATTGGGTTGAGATCTGGTGACTGTGGGGGCCATTTTAGTACAGAGAACTCATTGTCATGTTCAAGAAACCAATTTGAAATGATTCGAGCTTTGTGACATGGTGCATTATCCTGCTGGAAGTAGCGGAGAGGTAGAAGTAGAAGTAGAGGATGGGTACATGGTGGCCATAAAGGGATGGACATGGTCAGAAACAATGCTCAGGTAGGCCGTGGCATTTAAACGATGCCCAATTGGCACTAAGGGGCCTAAAGTGTGCCAAGAAAACATCCCCCACACCATTACACCACCACCAGCCTGCACAGTGGTAACAAGGTATGATGAATCCATGTTCTCATTTTGTTTACGCCAAATTCTGACTCTACCATCTGAATGTCTCAACACAAATCGAGACTCATCAGACCAGGCAACATTTTCCCAGTCTTCAACTGTCCAATTTTGGTGAGCTCTTGCAAATTGTAGCCTCTTTTTCCTATTTGTAGTGGAGATGAGTGGTACCCGGTGGGGTCTTCTGCTGTTGTAGCCCATCCGCCTCAAGGTTGTGCGTGTTGTGGCTTCACAAATGCTTTGCTGCATACCTCGGTTGTAACGAGTTATTTCAGTCAAAGTTGCTCTTCTGTCAGCTTGAATCAGTCGCATACTGGATGTTTTTCCCTTTTCACACTATTCTTTGTAAACCCTAGAAATGGTAACTGAGCAGTAACTGAGCAAATTGTGAAATACTCAGACCGGCCCGTCTGGCACCAACAACCATGCCACGCTCAAAATTGCTTAAATCACCTTTCTTTTCCATTCTGACATTCAGTTTGGAGTTCAGGAGATTGTCTTGACCAGGACCACACCCCTAAATGCATTGAAGCAACTGCCATGTGATTAGTTGATTAGATAATTGCATTAATGATAAATTGAATAGGTGTTCCTAATAATCCTTTAGGTGAGTATATATATATAAAATTGTACCGACCCCAAACTGTTGCAAAGTAGTGTACATTATCTATACAAATGCTGTATGTAAATAAATATATTTATATATAAATCATATTATATACTGCATGTTAAAAAATTATCCTTATATACTATAAAAATATTTCAGCAGAAGTGCTTTATGCTAACAGTTTTCACAGTCAAACCCTCTGATACAAGAGTAGATTTCAAAACTGGTGTTTTACCAACTTCTCTCGAGAAAGGAAATGTCACCTGTTGGATGGCCTGTGAAATGGGCATCATCATTTTGGCATCTTTCCTTGGCCTTCCCTTCTTCCTCTTCTCTACCACCTCTCCTCCTTCCATCTCTACCTTCCTCTTGACCATAGAGAGTGATTTCACCATGTTTTTGTCCTCACTGTCGCTGCTGGTTTCATCTTTTACTTTCAGCTCCTTCGCAGAGCTGTTGTCTTTAACCCTAAGATAGAACCACAAAACAACTTCAGATTTTTTAGTTCAGTTTGGAAAAACACACCAGTTATCATGGAGACATTATTACCTGTCAAGAGGGGTGATGCCTATAGTGATGGGTACACTAGTGACCCCTGGTGTGGCCTTTGACCTTTCAGTAAATCGTGAATCCAGTGCTTTCATGGGCTCCATTTTGGAGGCAGACGTCAACAGCAGATTTGATTTCATAGCGATTGAGTTTACAGGTGCAGGTCCACTGAAAGAGAGACCAGAGACAATAAAAGAAATTCGATTTTTTTTTTAGAAAGTATGGGGCGAGAGAGGGGGGAATAGGACATGACCGCTACATAGGGCTGTGCTCAGAATATCGATACAACGATACATCGTCATGAACTCCTGGCGATGCGCGTATCGATACAGCAGCTGCCGTCTCGATACTGTTGTGCTTTTGAATGTAGCCAATTCAGGGCTCGAATTTCAGCGCGGGTATTGCGCATAATTTGAATAATTCCCGCAGCTCGGCTAGAGTAAAGCCGCCTCACATACAGCTCGCGAGATTATATCGCGTTAACAGACTAAAACACGCAAACCCTGAGCATGTCAATCAATTGTTGTTTCTGCATAAAAATCTGAAAATTTAATAATTTAAAATGATTTCAACATAGAAGAAATGACTTTGTTTGGTGCACATTTCAACACTTAAGACCTGTTAAATACTAGGTGTTTAAAAGAGTTTGAGAAAACTAAGTTAAATTTAAGTTGGTACCGTTTTTGCTTTTATGGAATGTTTTAAGTTTTGTTTAGTCATTGAGCAGTGTAGACATGCTTCAGTGTCACTATAATTGTCATTTCAGTTATTGAGGCAGACTTTAAAAGCAGAAGGAAGAGCCATTCTAAGCATTTTTATTTATTTAACTCATTGTTTTTTTATGACAAAAACGTAATTGTTTTTCAGTTATCACAACTGTTGTAACACTGTTACTAAACTTAAATTTAAATTCCAAATTGATCCATATCGTGATACGTATCGTATCGTGGCTTTAGTATCGTGATGCGTATCGTGACATTGTTGGTGATACACAGCCCGGTGCTACATTACATACACGTACACTTACCTGTCCTTGTTTTCTTCGGCAGTTTTGTTGGGAGAGGTGGTGGTGGGGTCGTGGGATGGTCGCAGGCCGAGTGAGTTGGCTGTGCTGGAATCTGAAGAGATCTGAGGGGTGAGCTGGGTAGATGCGGATGACCCCGGCAAGATCGGCACGCTGTTAAACAATGCTGGTGAAAAGTCCCTGGGTAAAAGAAAGAGATTCAGCCACTGACTGCATGCAGTGGTATAGGTGAGTGATAATTTTAGATGTGTTGGAGTGCGCGTTCGTTACCCCGTGTCGAGCTGTGCGATGCAGAGAGGTGTGATTCTCCTTCTCCCGTCTGCGGTTCTGGTCTCCACCTGCTTCTTTAAGAGGTTCTGCCCAATCCAAACAAACGTGCCATTTGTTAAAGCAGACAAAGTGAAATATGCAATGCTGTCACTGTAACCATTTACTTGATGACTTGAAAGCTGGCATTTTAATTCATGTATAATAATTGAAGTCCTGCAAACACATTCTTTGGAGATAAAGGTGTAAATATTCAAGCTCTCTAAACCACTTATGTGCATTAAGGCTGGCAGTATGATTCTCCTAATTCATTTACACCTAGAGTAGTCCCAAAAAGTACTTGTACACTTTTGGACATTTAAGCCACATATAAATTATATGAATTTCATATATAATTAGATATCCAAGGCCATGTGTCCACCAAAGTGTTTTAGCCAGCTAAAAACGCCAGGCGCTCTTCTGAAAATGGCTAGCAGTGGTTGCTTGACAGCACTTAGTGCTGTGTTTTCGTTTTGTTTTTTCAGTTAAAATGCTTTGGCTGCTATTATATGGAATATCCGTGGAAGTGTTACTAATATCTGATTTCCCAGACAGTTTGTTTTCGTGCTCTGGCCCTTGTTAAGGATGAAGAAATGGCTGAAGCACGTGGAAAAGAGAGGACGGTCGGTGTGGTATTTGTCCCGCCCCTCCTCCACTGTGATTGGACAGCTGGCTCAAAAAGTAACAGTGATGAGCACTGCGTTTTACCCAAAGTTGTAAATTTTTCAACTCTCGATGCCCAGAAAAACAGCAATCTTGTGAAATAGATGCTCAGAACCTCATCAAGCTGCTGCCATTTTTAACTACGTGTTGCCATCATTGAAAACATTTGAAAAATGATGCTGGTCTTAAGAAAAACATGCTGGCTTTGGTGGACACAGCCTAAATATCAATCCAATTGGCATCTGCAAAGAAATTATGCTAGATAGTTTGGATTTTAAAAATATTAAAGAGAGCAGAAAACTACACTTAGTAAACTTGCATGTCACCCATTGCTGGAGTTGGAAAAATGAGTAACCAAATTATTTACCGTATAATTTTTTTGTATATGGACTGTTTTAATCATTTGCTATGTGTATTGTTTCTTCTGACCTTCCTGATGTCCTCCAGGGACTCTCCGTTGAGCACATTGGTGAGTTTGGGCGTCTGGTTCTCAGGACCGCTTCCCTGGGCTCCATTAGGGTTCGGGTTCCTCTGCCGCTCCTGCTGATACTTGAGCATTTCTGGGTTCTCAATGATTGTGCTGGCAAGCTGCGACTCCATCGTGATGGCCAGACTCTTTCCATAGATGTTCTGATGAATAGCATTCTACAAAAAAATATACAGAATATACATCAGAAATCTTACTTTGGAGACTCAAGTCTTTTCCGACAACTTGCTAGTTTTTGTGCATGCATGTGTGCAGTGTTGAAGAGTAACTAATTAAAAGTATCGAAGCTATTTACTGCTCAGCTGAATTCAAAACAGTGTGGCTTTTCCTATAACAAGCTATTTTTTCCCAACTAGGAGCGGTGTAATGCAGCTACAACACTTCAGGAGTTTCGATGTGGTCATCTGATTGGTTGAATTCTACAGGATTTCCAGGAGACATGTGTGCCATGTTCTTTAACGGTCTGCCTGGAAACAAAGCCGTCCTGATGCCAAACCTCCTCATGGAAGAAGAAAGCCATCGTGTTTACAACTGTGACAATGAGCTCTTATCAGGATTAACTCAGGATTTTCAAATGTATCTGAAGTATGTATATGTAAAATTCACTGCATAGACTCCAAGAGTTTTGCACACCGGTCTGTTATTGTAGGGACATCGACGTTACATTTTCATGCCCCTAAACATGACGCGAAACAAAACAAACTATGATTGGTTGCTGGCAGTCAGACAGTGCTTTCAGACAGGACGCGTAATGCGCTGCGCTACGCCAGTTTAAAAAAACTTTTTGGATACCAAATTGTTTCTATTGGCCCCGCTGGTAATCGTCACAGCCGCAAAAGTTGAACTATTCAGAATTTTGACCGCGGTGTGTGCGCCACAGCGCTTGCACTTTGGTCGACGAAGCAACAAAACGTCCTCGCGCGGCGCAAATCATTGAAATGAATGGGTTTCATATCGCAGCACCGCGCATGCCACATCCTGTTGCAAAAGCATGTAAAAAAAATACAAAGTTTGTTAGGCCAAAAAGACTGTTAATCTCACGATAAAAAAATTAATCGCGTTAAAATGGGTTTGCGTTAACGTAGTTAATAACGCGTTTAACTGACAGCCCTATTGAAAAGTTATTGTTGCATTAAAAATTGCAATGTAAGCTACTTTTGTTAGTTAACTTGGTAGTTTCTCCAACACTGGTATGTTCGTGTGTTTTCTCCACCTTTTCCTCTTCATTCAAGGGATCTCCCAGTTCATCCTGTGAGAAGTCCAGGAAGGCCACTGTCCCATCCATGGAGCACACCAGAAGTCCCAGCCCATTCAGTGTCCTGAGAGATACAATCCGTACACAACACTCATGCAAGATCAGCAATGATCAGGTGGATATAAGTTTTTATTCCACAACAATGTCTACGATGCTTTACAAAGCTTGGAAAATAAAAAAGTAGTTTTCTTACCACGTGATATCCATAATAGATTTATCAAAGAGGTCATGGATGACAACCAGGGGACGCTTGAGTGAGGTGAGCTGAAAAAGAAGAGCAGGACAACTGATTCAAGGAGCGTTATCTTAACATTCAGAAATCCTACCCATACACTGCAGGAGGACGTGACATTTTTCTGTCCTCATTGAAACCAAAATACTGTGTGAAACAAGAAAAACAAAATGAATCAGAACATTTTATGTGGAGCTTTGGACCAGTGAGGTTTCACTGCGGGAGCCACTCCACAGTCCAGCGGGACTGACAAAATGCATTGTCATGGTTGCAGCTGGTTAGGACAAAAACTCATTAACATGGACGAGATGTGATTTATTGCTTTCTCATGTCAGTTGTCTGTTTAATATTGATTAAGCAATATTTTTGAGCACAGCATTACTAAAATTGTTTGAGGTCAGGAAGATTTTTTTTAATTCAATTGATCAAAAGTGACAGAAGACTTAATACTTTATATAGACTTTTACATTGCAAAATATTATTTTACTAAATAAATGCTGTTCTTTAAAACTTTCTATCTATAAGAAATCCTGAAAAAAAATAATATCAGGGTTTACATGAAAATATTAAGCAGCACAACTGTTGATAATAATAAGAAATGTTTCTTGAACACCAAATTAATGATTTCTGATCATGATTTCTGATTTGAAATTAGTAATATTTCACTATACTAGTGTTTTACGGGATTTTTGATTAAATAAACGGAGCTTTGGTGAGCGTAAGTAAAACAGTCCTTTTCAAAGTTAGTGTATTCTACATGGAAATGCTGATGACTTTTTTTGGGGGGGAAATTTTATTAGTTTCCCTTCTTTTCTCACAAATTAAACATTCTCTAATATTATTCATGAACGTGTGTCGCTGATGAAGGGTAAAAATAAGGGGTGATAGTGAGAAGTCTCATACCCATACAGAGAGTGAGCGGTCCTTACTACCCACAGCACAGCAGCAGTACGGGCAGCTGGGTTTGGGTGTGCTGCCGTTCTTCTGTTTTTTCTTAAAGATCTTAGGATTGAACTTCTGCAGAGAGATGGAGAGGAATTCATAAAACATTCAATAACATCAAAACAAAAGCATTTACTGCAGTAAAAACCACAATGAAGATTTCAATATGAAGAGGTCTTTTCCAAAACGCTATAAATCCATTTCAATAGTTTTCAGGAAAATTACATTTTTTACCTAGACCCACACATTTTGTGAATATTCAATTTATCCTGTTAAAATGTTTTATTGGCTCAGTCTGAACATGTTGAACAATGATTATTAAATCAAACAACAATATTGTTTATGATAAATTAAAAGTTAATTTATTTTTTTTCCAAAACGCTATAAATCCATCATTTTTTTCCAAAACTGTATGGTTTGTCTTTAAAAAAAAAAAACGAGAGCATGTAACATATAATCAGGGGCTCATACTATAAATTAAATTTAGTAACACATTTAGGCTAAAAGTCATTTGGTGCAGAACCTGAAAATAGTAATGATATCAATAGCTATTCAATAAGTTATTTAGTAATACATTCAGAGTCATTTTTAGTAAAGTGTCAAACCTGTAACAAGTAGGACCAATTTGTCCACTACATATGCGTAAAAAAAACAAATTATTAAAAATATTTAATAATGATAACGATATTCAAAAGTAGTGATGGGCACCCCTCCACCACACACACACACACACACACACACATGCGTGTATAGGCTACACAGCATGTGAGCAAAGCGGAGCGGCGTGACGCTTATAGGCTAAGTTTAAAAAAAAAAACTTAAACATACGTTTCATATTTATGTTTAATAATATAGGCTAATGTTATTTTTTTTATTTAATCTATGTTGATTATATGAAAAGGGAACCGCATGAGATGAGTATGATAGGATCATAAGATGACCAATATATCGGAAAACATTTGGAATGGGTCAGACATGATTTTGACCACTTATTAAGTTTTGTTTAGTAGAAAGCCTTGCTTTAAAGTGAATTTCGTTTTGTATAAATTGTATCTTCATTTTAATCAATGTTTCATCAACAAATTGACTGGATTAATAATAAATAAATAAATAAGCAAATATATAGCAGACATATAATCAGGACACGGAAGCGCCCGCGCGTGATCTGGAGAGCATCACATAAATGAACCGAAACACAGCGATACTTGCCTCACAATCCTGAGAAGTATATCTATAAAAAGCTTGAAATGTCTACATTTAAACAAAACAATAAAAAACGAAAAGAAATTGGCTACTCTCTGCGTATGTAGGCTAATTCAAAGTGTGCATTTCTCTCTATAGGCGCGTTCACTACTGCGAAGATGGCGAGTCAGCATATCAACTTTATCTTTTCAGCTATATCTGACAGAAAACACTAATTAAAAAATAAACAATTCAAAAGTTTCATGCATAGGCCTAATCATTACTTTTGTCGGTTCTTTGTGGCAAGCTTTATGCGTGAGATGCGGAATAGGCAATTAAAAAAATGGTCATTATGGTTTCTCTCCCATATTTAAATAATTAAATCAATAGAAATATGTGATTAAACTTAAATGAACTACTAAACTCACTCATTTTGAGGAATAAATGAACATAAACAAACCTCTGTTCAGAGCGCCACCCTGTTGGATTGCGTAGAACGTTCACCGAATTCTGATTAGTCGAGAGGATTTATCGCGTTTAGGCTAAAAATAGGTTTGGCGCTTATCGCGTTTTGGAAAGAAACTGCATCTTGTAGTACATTTTAAACAAGGAAATGTAGCGATTTGGCATGAAATGTTGATGGAGCAGTGAATAGGTTCAGTGCACAGCAACATGACATGACAAACTCATTTTTTTTAAAAATGGCGTTTATCGCGTTTTGGAAAAGACCTCTTCATATGCTTTTCTGTGAAATATGAATGATTTGAGCCGACACTAACCACCACAGTAACAGCTTTTCGATGACCCACAAAATCCATGTTGGTTTTCCAGCCGTCACGTTCGATGATCTGAGCTGTGGGCCCAGAATTATTCATGGCGTGAGCTGAAACCAGGTACTGACCATCTGGAGACCAGCTCAGCCTCAGGACGTGTGTGGTGCCGCCACACTAAATCAAAGCAATAGAGAAGGAAAAAAGAGAGAGAGTGCAGGGTCAAGTGCATGTAAACAACTTAAAGAAGAAAAAAATAAGCAAAGCGAAGTTTAGTCTTACTTCACTAAACGGTTTGGTGATGTTTGTCTCCAGCTGCCAGTCCATGGTCCTCCAGACCTTCAGGCTATGGTCATCTGCCTGAGAGGCGATGTACTTTCCAACGGGGTCCCACGTCAGGCCTTTCACCAGCCCAGTGTGTCCCTTTAAAGTCATCACAATCTCTGTGGCATACACATACAAAAGCAAATTCAAAAATGCAGTCTTTGATGCTTTGATTCAGAACCGAATGTATTGATACAGAAGCCAACATTTTCTAGATGTTATTAGAGTGGCCATAAGAGTATTTAGGCACTTAAGCCACACTTAAAGGGTTAGTTCACCCAAACATTCTTTCATCAATTACTCACTTTCATTCATTTTCAAAACAGATTTCTGTCCCTCCATTGAAAATCTATTCCCCCAAACACTTCACTTCAAGAACCTTCATGAAGAGATTATCAAAATAAATCCATATGTATCCAAGTCTTATGAAGAGACACGATCACTTATATGATGAACAGATTTAATTTAGGCTTTTATTCACATGTAAACAAACATTGATCATCAAACATACATAGAGCACTCAAATTCGGTAAACAGAAACATGTTTGCCTGACATGCGAGAACTATGAAGTTCATTCTTGCATGTCAGGCCAGCGCATTTGAGCTTCTGCAAGAACCAATGTTGTTTCTGCACGTCAAGCTTAAAGGGTTAGTTCACCCAAAAACGAAAATTCTGTCAGTAATTACTCACCCTCATGTTGTTCCAACCCCGTAAGACCTTCGTTCATCTTCGGAAGACGAATTAAGATATTTTTGATGAAATCTGAGAGCTGGATCACTCCTCCATACTAGTCCATAGGCTTCTTCGGGGATTGAACTTGCCGGCCTCGAAAAGTTAGTAAAGACATCGTTAAAATAGTCCAAGTGACTACAGTGGCTCAATCTTAAGTTTATCAAGCGACGAGAATACTTTTTGTGCGCAAAAACAAACAAAAATAACGACTTTATTTCAACTATTCATTTCCTTCTCTTTGGGCCTCTAGTAAGTTAAACTAGTGTAATTGCGTAGAGCTACGTCACACGTAGGCTCACTATTGGCCGACGCTGGTCATGTGCGTGATGCGTGTGACGTACAACAACAGAAGCGTACGCTATTACACTAGTGAACTGACTCGAGGCCCACAGAGAAGGAAATGAATAGTTGAAATAAAGTCGTTATTTTTGTTTGTTTTTTGCGCACAAAAAGTATTCTCGACGCTTGATAAACTTAAGATTGAGCCACTGTAGTCACTTGGACTATTTTAACGATGTCTTTAATAACTTTTCGAGGCCGGCAAGTTCAATCCCTGAAGAAGCCTATGGACTAGTATGGAGGAGTGATCCAGCTCTCAGATTTCATCAAAAATATCTTAATTCGTGTTCCGAAGATGAACGAAGGTCTTACGGGGTTGGAACAACATGAGGGTGAGTAATTACTGACAGAATTTTTATTTTTGGGTGAACTAACCCTTTAAAGGGTTTGACGTGCAGGTCGTCAAGCAAGTTGAGCTTCTTTTTACTATATTTAAGTGCTCCATGTATCTAAATGAAATCTGTTCATCATACAATGCGATCGATCGTGTCTCTTTAGAAGACTTATATTAAACTGCTTGATTCATCTGAATTTATTTGACAAAATCTTTAATTTACGAAATCGATGAATGTTTTGAAGCATCAGCGATTTGGATATATAGACTTTCTGCGGAGGGACAGAAATCTCTCAGATTTAATTAAAAATATCTTAATTTGTGTTTCCAAGATGAATAAAAGTCTTGTGGGCTTGAAACGACATGAGAGTGAATAATTGATGACAGAATTTTTATTTTTGGGTAAACTAACCCTTTAATGCATTAGAAACATATCAAACCAAGCAGCATCTGCAAACAAATGACATTAGACTTTTTCTTGATCTAAATTCACTTTTCACCTGGAAATTTCCGAGCGTTCCATATAACGATGGTATTATCCACACTGCAGGACGCGAGCCAGACATCATGAGGTGACCAGGCAACATCCATTACATCTGAATCAGATTTAGAGAAAACACCACATGTGCTTCACACAATGCCAAAACTGAGGACAATATCCAGCAATAACATGGACAGCGTTTTTCTCCTCACCTCCCGTGTGGCTCCTCAGAATCATGACGCACCTCCACTGTTCCACATTAGCCAGTTTACTGCTGGATCCAAACACCGTGCTTGGACCTATGAAACTGTTCAACAAAAGAAATAACACAAAATGCCTCAAAGGTCTGTGCGGGGATGCATTTGTGGCATCTGTTTGTGTTTTATAAACGAAGAAAGAATCTGCGTTCAAAAGTAGGGAAATAAACAGTGCATTTGCACAAGTAGGGCATCTTGATCATTCTGTCTACTGGAATACATCTAAAAATTTGATTTTTAGCATCACATACTTATTTGTTTTACACTTTCAAATTCAAATACATTTTAAATATTATTATAATATTTAAAAAAGTGAATATAATTTTTTTTTTTTAAATGTTGGAACTTATTAAACTAAATGTTTTACTAATTGTTTTTTTTTTTTAAAGTGCAGTAAGCGACTTCTGAGAAACGCTATTGAATGTGAATTGGACCGAGCACCACAACACACTTGTAGCCAATCAGCAGTAGGGGGCGTGTCCACTCATGATGGGAGTGGAGAGAGAGTGAGCAAGAGAGAGATTTGAAGAAAGACTGTAGAGAGAGAGATGGCTGAGAGACAATGCAAGAGAGAAAAGGTCAGAGGAATATCACTGGAAAAAGAAGGGTTATGATCAGGTAAGAGCTTTAGGACCCGCGTTAATATTAGAAAAGCGCTCCAGCGGTCGAGAGACCTTGGCGCGAAGGCCTGAAACAGACTCTGAGTTTGCGTAGTTTCTGCTCCATATGCGAGTAACACTGTTTTTACAATGTTGCACAGAACTAAGATATACTGTTGTTGTAATGTTAGCTATAGTAACAGGACAGTTTTGAGTGTCACTATTCGTCTTGAGCTGATGTGCTGCTGGCGACTAACAATTGCATTTTGGGGTGGAGCAATGAAGGGAGGGATGCGTTTCAAATATCAAGTGTTTTTTTATAGAAATCGCTTACTGCACCTTTAATTGTTATATAATTGTGATCAATGTGAAGTGTTTCAAAGTTGGGAAAAAAAGTCAGTTTTACTCACGCCGCTCTCTTCCACACCATGACCAGTTTGTCGTCTCCTCCTGACGCCAGGTATAGGCCATTATTAGACCAGCGCACGCAATTCACACATGCTGAAATGCACAATGCACAAAGTTACATAAAACATTTGATTAGATACAGAATATTCATCAGTCTCACACATTCTGTCTCACATTCTGTCAGTGCAGTTCAGATCCACAGGAGTTTACAATACATTTAAGTGACAAGATATAATCTAGACGGTCTCTGAATTTTTCTTTTGAATGTGGTGAGCAAAATATGTAAATGCAGCAAAATTCACAACAACAATCCACAAATGTTCTTTATTAACCGGTACTTCATATATTTTAATATTTAAAATAGAGATAAACAGGTAATACCTAAGTGATTGTCCATCTGACAAAGCAATTTGGGAATATTTTCGTTCTTCTCGTCCTCTTCTCGAAGAACCGGGGCCATATTCCAGATGACCACTTTCCCAGAGTCCTCACCTGTCAGTGAACAAAGAAAATATTAGTTCCTGATGACAAACTACTAAATTAGGACTGAAATGAAACTACCTTTTACAACAACAAAAAAAGAAGAGATTAATCTGAAATTTATACTATTGTTAGCCAAATGATAACAGGAAAATATATATCTTAGTTATATGGATATATATCCATTTATATCTTAGTGGGTTTTTATTTTCTTTTTTACCTTGGCCACCTGTAGCAAACTTGGTTCCATCTGGATGGATATCAACTGAGAATATTGGTTTACCTGAAAACAAAAACACTCTTAGAACACAAATGCAGTTTGAAAATACTTGTCTAACATGGTCAAAGAGTCCAAACATATTCAATGACAACCAATAAATGTACTGTATACAATACTTGCAGTTCAAAGATGGTTAAAATACAAATATGGCCACATTAGCATATAACAGATACAAACAATGTCACATGCTTGATTTAATCTGTTAATTGTGACTAGATCGTCTCTTAAATTACATAAATGTTTCGTAATGTTAACAGTGCAATAACAGCGATCAGCTCCAGCTTGATGGACCCATGTCATAGGTCTACCTGCCTGTCTTTTGCAACTTCAAAATGGGTGGTGTGCAACTGTGCACATGATAAATTCATGGGTGGCTTCTTAAAAACCACCCAAGCTATATTTTTTTTTTTAAACAGCCGATTAATATGATTCTTATTGCGCTAAAATGGGCAGGAAAGAATCCGAGCGCAATCACAGCACCGAAGAGACCCGATCCGTCTCTACATAACAAAAGCTCAAGTTGAAGCCCCGGATTCTTGTACAAACACACACAGTCGGGCTGCTGCTCTCACCATTGTGATTGACCCAACTCGGCTTCAAGAGCTTCATCTTCACGCTGATCAAGTATAAAACCGCCGTTTGCAACCCGCGATCTCCTTCTGTGTTTCCGAGGAGAATCGTTTCCAGCGTCCACCCTCCCGCCCGGCCGTTTAAGTGCTGCGGCTCATCCGTTACTTTGTTGCTCAGTTAAACTCCATGTCTGTCTGTCTGTCTCTCTCTCTCTCTCTCTCTCTCTTTCTCTCTCTCTCTCTCTCTCTCTCTCTCTCTCTCATCACTCTGAGCGTGAAGCTGCAGCAACTGAAGTCACGCCGGAAGTTCGCCGTCTTCACCGAAGTTCCCTTGGAAACAAAGAATCAACGTGTTTGTTCCTTATTTACATTCATTCATTTAGCAGAAGCCGTCATTAAAAAAGATTTACAAAGGAGGAAAAACACAAGCGTCTGAATGAGCTAATAACAGCAGTAACACATTAAATAATATACGTATCCCTCAGTAACAGAGAGAGAAAATAGAAATATAATAGAAATAGAAAATTTGTGTTCAAAAGGGATTTTACTTCACAAAATTGTATAATTGGTGACTATATTTAAATTTCTATTGACTTTTTTTGTAGACCCCAATTATCTATCTATCTATCTATCTATCTATCTATCTATCTATCTATCTATCTATCTATCTATCTATCTATCTATCTATCTATCTATCTATCTATCTATCTATCTATCTATCTATCTATCCATCTATCTATCTATCTATCCCCATTGTTACATTTTGACATGTTTCTGCAGTTCACAGTTCATAGCACAGTTGATTAAAAATTGCGTAAAAATAAAACTAACTTACTTTATGTTTCTAGACAAACATTTTGGACAGTAAAATGTCATGTAATTTCAAATACGCAAGTGCGTAACAGTAACAGTAAAGATTGGGCTTCTTTAATGATCACAGAAACCACCAAAATGTAACTATTATGAGTGGAAATGATCATATAGCCCATGATAAAGCACAAAAAAAAAATTTTTTTAAAAACGACTTTACAGTGTACCACTGGGTGGCGAGCAAACATCTTTTCATAACGGCTGAGACGAAGATATGAACCACAGAAATCGAATACAAAGAATGCGGTTACAAATCATGGTTTGGCGAGGTAGGCGGAGCTTTATGCTTCATGATCATGGTCATGACAAATGATTGGACCACACAGCGCCCCTCGCGAACTTAATACATTAACCACCAACAGATACCGTTCTAGCTAGTTTCTCTTTCACAAGTGCAGGCACCTATGTGCAGGCAGGAAATAGGGAACCGTAGAAGAAGAACTACACTCTCAAATTGTTTACATCAGGAGGAGGTGACAGAACGGAGCCTGTCCTGTCAGTATGGCTCTAACTTTCAGTCTATGACTTACTATGACATAATATAACATCAACTGACAGGGAGCCATGGGAGCATTCGCTTGTCTTTCTGTGCTGTGCTCGTTGTGGCTTTGCCCGCTAGTTTCCAGCGAACAGGTAGCATTTGTAGAGGTGTTTCTGGAAGAGCATCAGGATGTTTTTCAGGGTGAGGTGGTCAAGGGGACTCTGGAGAACGATCCCATGGAAAACCACAGCAAAAAGAAACATGAGCTTAAAGGAGACCTCATATTAGTGAGTGCTTGATATTGGAAATTACCGGTATTTTTACTATTCTGAATGTGTTTCTCTTGCCATGGCTGTGTAACACTTTTCTCATGTGTTGGGTCAGCACTGTGACATAAAAATGATATGTCAAATATTATATTAGATATTACAAAAAATGGCAATATAGCATTAAGTTCTATAAATTACATAATTGAGAAAATAGAACTTTATTTAATTGAGAAAATAGAAAACTGTTTTGTATTTTGCTAAACTGCTGAAATTGCATACAATACCATTTAATTTAATTTCACTGTTTTGAATGTGGGTTTCTTGCTTTCTGTCTTTAAAATAGAACATGCATTATTTATTGTATTTGCATTTTAACACTTTTCTCTCCTGCTGTGTCAGCACATTGGTATATTAATACGTATAATAATAATACATAAATTAAGCATACAGCTAATATAACCAATATGGTGTCAGTATATCCTTAAAGTGTTAAAGGAAAAAAAATGTAAAATGACAAATAGAAAACATTTTTTATATAATCTGAATATGTAAGTTTTATTAATATGTTAAATACTGCAAATTATTGACAATATTAGCATTCATTTCTATGAATAAATAAATTGGGAAAATATAAGCACAACTGCTTTAAATTATATATAATTTTCTAAATATAAAAAAAAAGAAATGAAAGAACATTCTAGTAATCATCATCTTCAATTGATTTTTTTTATTAAAGTGTAGATGTTGCTTTTTTTTTCAAAACTAATGATAAGTAAAGATTGTGGGACATGCTTTGTCCATTGTCTGAAACATCAGTGACATGCTTCCTTTTGTCTATGCAGATAAAAGATGAAGCTCTTGAAAGCAACGGTGAAAGCAGTGATGGGAAGCATCAGAACCCGTGGATTGGAGTGGTTCCTGTCCAGATGGAGGAAGGGACAGTTTCCAGCAACAGCAACAGCAACCAGGAGTCATTTGCTGCCTCTGTGGTCAATAAGGTATTCAAAACTGTCATTGTGAAGACTGAAGCATGATGACAAGGTGATCAAACTGACAGCTCTCTCCTCTATAGATGAAGCGTGCTCTTGTTTTTGGTGCGTCTGCTTTGATCATACTGGCTTTAAACCAGAATACCGTCAGAGAGGTGAGGGCTTTGCTGTTCTGTTCCATATTCTTTTATGGGATAATGGTTATTAGATAAGTATGAAAAAATAAATAAAACTGTTCTTCTACAGATGGATCTCTCTCAGGTCCTCTCAAAGCCAATCATTGTCATTCAGACATCAGAAAATGTCACTAAGCTCATTGGAGCACTCCTCAGGTAATCTTCAGTCATTCAATTATCGGTATTCTTCGGAATAAACAATATACTGGATTTAGAAATGTCTTTTTTATTATTATTTTTAATTAGGGGCCTTCATGCAACAGCCAAAATCACTTATAAGACTTTTCTACAGGATAGCCTGGTAAGATTTGACTGATAATAAGCTCCTGTGGAGCATAGTTTCATGCTTGTTATGGTTATTATTAGTGTAGGCGTGTGATATTTCTATATGCGGTGTCAAAGGGGGCCACCTTGACCCTGTGGTCCAGCTGTGGCCGTTCAAGAGGAGGGTTGTACGGGGAATGGCAGGGGGTCATCTGCACTGGAGAGACCAACTCTCAGGTCCAGGTATGAGCGTTACTAACTCATATCATCCAGGGTACTGTCATAGCTTTACAGCTAGAGCTGCATAATTAATCGTTAAAAGATCGTGATTTTAAAGGGTTAGTTCACCCAAAAATGAAAATTAAGTCATTAATTACTCACCCCCATGCTGTACCAAAAAACAAACAAAAATAACGACTTTATTCGACTATTCCTTTTCTTCCTTGTAGGCCTGAAACGAGACTTCAAGAGATTTCCACGACGCGCACGCGCGAGAACTTAACTAAAGTAGTTGAAGGAGATCGCGCATGCGTTGTGGAAATCTCTTGAAGTCTCGTTTCAGGCCTACAAGGAAGAAAAGGAATAGTCGAATAAAGTCGTTATTTTTGTTTGTTTTTTCGCACAAAAAGTATTCTCGTCGCTTGATAAACTTATAGTTGAGCCACTGTTGCGACATGGAATATTTAAACATTTTCTTTAATGACTTTCTGGGCCGTCAAGTGTCATTCCCTTAGGGAGCCTATGTAGCAGTCATGAACCTCTCAGATTTAATCATAAATATCTTCATTTGTGTTCCGAAGACGAACGAAGGCCTTACGGGGTTGTTACAGCATGGGGGTGAGTAATTAATGACTTAATTTTCATTTTTGGGTGAACTAACCCTTTAATTCATACACCCATGCAATCTTTTTCCTAAATGACAACGATTCTGCTACGTCTACCTTTGACAAGTAAGATCACAGCAAACATTCAAATCTGCTTTAGTGCTGCTGCTGACCCAGAGAGAGTAGTTGTCATGTATAGGTTCGAAACTATAATTCAAAATTATCACAAAAGTACTGGGATAAAAGTTTATAGTTCGGATATAAACAATGATGTCTAGGTACTGATCAAAATAGAATAAATTACCCTTTGAAAGTAACTTGACACGTCAAATAAAGATTGCATCAGTTACTCTGTTACGCCAGTAAAGGGCAAGAAATGATTGTCAAAAATGCATTTGTCATTGATTCAAATCAATTAAACATTTTTAAATAGACTGCAGCCAGTAACATTTTGTCAGAACCTCTAGTAAATTACATGCTATTTTGTTTAGTTCTATTCTGAATCGTGATTTCTATTTTAAACAACAACAAAACAAATTGTGATTTTCAATTTATCCAATCGTGCAGCTCTACTTACAGCTCAAAAGGTTTCAGCACTGTCATGTATATACTCATCTAATGTTTCTTAATATTAAATGTCACCTTTATTGATCAGCAAGGAGCAATTCTCTTCTTTTATCTTTCTTTTTGTCCATCTGCCCAGAAATATCTCCAGCAGCTTTGGAACACTGTCGTTCTGGTGGCCCTTGTCCTCTCCACAGGGGTCATAGTTCAAGCACGCTGGCAGTACCAGGACAACCAGTTTAATGATGATTTAGAGGTGAACGCTGTTTTTGTGACAGATTCATTCTGAAGTTAGAAAGATTTTGATTTAAAACCTAAATGCTTGGTTTCACAGACGAGGCTTGACCATAGTCCCAGACTAAAATGCATGTTTGAGCTGTCTTAACTGAAAGTAACTTGCACTGACACTAATAATGTTTTTTTAAGGCATGTTTATAAAAGCTACTTAAATGTCTTAATTGAAGGCCTAAGCCTAGCTTAATCTAAGCCTTGTCCGAGCCTAATGTTACTAACTGTTAAGATGAAGCAGTGTTCGATATAGATTTCGAAAAAAAAATGATGTTTTTTTTTTTACTTTCCTTTTATCAAAGAACCCTGACATTGTTTTATTATCGTTTCCACAAAAATGATTAGCACCACAATTGTTTCTTGAGCACCAAATCAGCATTATTAGAATGATTTAGATGATTCCGCTTTGCCATCACACTTACATAAAATATTAAAATGATATTAAGTTATTTTAAATTGTAATAATATTTCATTCAAATAAATTCAGCCTTGGTGAGCATAAGAGACTTCTTTTGAAATCATTAAAAAAAAATCTTACCAAAGTCAACCTCAAACTTTTGAACAGTAGTCTATGCACTGTATATAGTTTATAATAATAATAATAAAATATACTGTTTGTCTTACAGTCAAACATGAAGCAAGACATTTTAAAGAGATTATCAGCATTGAAGACGAGGACATACCGGCAGCCCAAAGTGAGGTGTGACCAAACACAAACTCAGCCGGTGGAGACGGACAGTTGTGCAGTTTGTCTGGAGCAATACAACAACAACCAGGTGACAGATATTCTACATTCTTATGCTTTTGCTCAGGAGAGTTATTATTCCTTTATAAAGAGAGACAGTCTATCAGAAACTTGGTCACTGCTCTATTTGGGTGTGTTTTAGTGTTTGAGGGTGTTACCATGCCTCCATGAGTTCCACAGAGATTGTGTGGATCCCTGGTTACTCCTCCAGCAGACATGCCCTCTCTGCAAGCGGAGTGTTTTTGGTGAGAAAAACAATTACTTGCTCATCTATCTATATATTTTTGCTCCATGCAAACTGTATTTGATCTGAATCTGAACTCCTCCTGTTCTTATTCTCTTACTCCCAGGTAATTTTTATTGAACTGGACCAGGATGGATTCTGGACTAGGAAATAGTGGAATTGGATTGACTCTTCTGATTCAGGCTTTTCATGGCAACTAAATCCCTCCTCTGTACTGTAAGGTCAGGATTCCTCCATGTTAATGATCTTTGACCTTTCCAAAAACGATATACCTTGAGTTCTTTCAAGAGATCCCAAGAGTCAGGACTAGTTCCTGATCTTTGGTCGGACTACTTGAGAAGTTCCTTGAAGGTAGGTTCTTGTACACGGGATCAGTTCTTTTGCACACAGTTGAGTACTCAAGTTACATTTGTTGAACCGACTCAGCAGTTTACAGATACACAGATTGTGAAGTCATGTGCACAGCAAAAAACAAAAGTAATGATTCAGATCTCTTCAAATTGAGGAATCATATGACATGATGATAACCAGGGCTGGTCCTGTTCCACCCATAAAAAAAAGATGCAGTTCTTGCCTGAATATGGTCCTAACCAAAAGTTGTGGTCTTGACATATTTTGAGACCATATAGAATGTTTCTGTTAAGTAGAGACATAATGCAGGTCGGAGGCCCATACATTACATGCAGGAAAAAAAAAAAGATATTGCGGCCACATTTTATTCATTCATTCCCATGTTTTAGTTAAATTGTGGCCGTGATTTAACTAAACTAAAATGAGGGAACAAATCTGTATAACGTGGCTACAATTTACAACATTTCAGGATTTGCCTAATAATTACCTAAAACAAGGGGGAAAAAATGTTGTGGGAATGAATACTTAATACAAATTAAGTAAAACAAAACAGAAATCTTGTTTTTTCCCCAATGCATGTCAAGTATGGGGCTCCGTAATGTAGTGCCATTGTAGTGCCATTGTTTGTCTTTGACGGCTAAACCCCCAGCTCCAGCACTAGCACCAATTCAGTGGAAATGGGGCATCTAAATCAATTCTGTTACTCTAAACTACCCAGTAAAATGAAAGATACATGAAAGGAGTATCTATATTCCATACGAAGAGCTGCAAGGATGCCCTGTGCCTTCTTGTGGCACAGAGCGACTTTCACCATTTTAGTGTCACTTTTAAAGATGATTTATAAGGGACTATTAAGTACATTTACATGCATTTTAGAAGTTCAGTTTTAGAGTTTCAAATTGTCTTTTTAAATGTTATGTAAATACTTTAGTCTGACTGAAATGCCAGTCAGGTTTTTGCTAGACTAACAAACCTACATTACCTTTCAAAGGGTTTTTTTGTTGTTGTTTAAAGTAATCAATACTTTTATTCAGCAAAGATGCATGATATTGATCAAAAGTGACAGTAAAACATTTATAATGTTCCAAAAGATAATTCTTTTCAACTTTCAATTCATCAGAGAATCCTTAAAAAAAAAAAGAATCTGTTTTCTGAAAAATATTTAGCAGCACAACTGGTTTCAACATTGATTTCTGAAGGATCATGTGACACAGAAGACTAAAGTAATTCTTGCCATTATAGGAATAAATAAATGTATGTGTGTATATATATCTTTTTTTCAATATTGTAATAATTTTTTTACAATATTATGGTTTTGTATTTTTTATCAAATAAATTCAGCCTTGGTAAATAAAATAAACTTCTTTCAAAAACATTAAAACAATCCTCTAATAAAAAGGCAATTATAGCTCAGCTTCATTCAGCATGTTTACATGTAAATCAGACTACAGTTGGCTCTGAAAGTTTGCGAATCCCTCGAAAGACGTGTACTTAATCCTTTTATTATTCAAGTATGCATTGTGTCACGTATACTTGGACAGACAGATGAATACTGTAGCTCGACTGTGAAAAAAACCCACTGTAGTTCAATTATATCTGCGCATGTAAATGTACTTAAAGATAGGACAGAGGAATAAGGAATCTCAAGGCAGCCAATCATTCAATCACAATCTATACTTATGCCAAATCTGAGGAATTTTCCCCATCCCGGATATCACACTATCTCAGGAGGGCATCTGCTAGACAGGTAAACAACCATTACATTAAAAAAAAACACTTTCAGAAGAGGAACATAAAAAAGAGACAGTCTTAATAATAACAGTATTTATTCATGTTTTATCTTCCTATGGTTTACGTTTTATTTCAAAAGCATTCTTAAATATGCTTTGCTTTCTGTTACAAAATGTTTTGAATTTATCTTAGCAAGTAGAAATATGCTGCTCTACATGGCAAGAGAACATTGCCTGTTCAAAGTCTATGTAAGAAAAAGGACATCACTCTCTTCCAGAGTGACGAATGCTCACAGAGTGACGAATTGGCACAGTATGATTAATGTGTTGGAAATCGGACTTTGCAGCCAGTCCGTACAACCTCAAGTGGGAAGGTTTCTCAAAGGACTGCACTTATGTCAAGTCTTAATCGCTTTCTGAACCTTTAGAGAACTGGAACAGGATCTTTTGAGCTCTATTTTTGCTTTAATAGTGTAATGTACTGCATCTTCTGTAGCAATTTATTTTAGATGCAACATTCTCGAACCTGATGTTCCTTTATTTATTTGTTGAATTTTACTTGACAGTGCAATAACTGTTTGTACCTCTCCTCTGTTCAATAAACTCGTGTGTTACAGGGCAAAAGAAATGGCTCCTTTGCCTTACAACACTCTGTTTTCTTGTCATAGTGTTGACTCTCACTATCAAAAACATAAAATATGACTTGATCCCTTTACAGACACACATCCCTGTGCATTTTACTAAGCACTTCAAACTCCAAATCACCCTGTTTTTATATTGGTTTATACTTCAGAAAATAAACTCATCAAGAACTAATTTTCAATCTGAAAGAAATAATAGGCCTATGTAATAGACCAGAGTGTCATCTCCATGCGCCTACAAGAGCTACAATTAACCTCAGGTACTTCATTCTGCTTTTTCAGTTCTCCAAGAACTGTGTAATGTTCTGTTCTTGATTCAAAAGTCTTAAGAAGGGATCATGCCCTTGTTCCTCTTCCTGTCAGCCATCGTTCTGCGACTGTGATTGGCTCCTCTGCTCTTGTTCGCCTCCTTTCTACGACGGTCCAAAACGGTCTCCTGCGCCTGTCCCCGCCCCCTTGGACCACCTACAACATGACTTGCCGGTGGCGGTCTGTAGCTATTAGGAAAAAACAAATAAAATAAAATCTAATTAATGACTGAATGATCCATGTTTTGTAGGTTAGTTAGATAATAACCATTAAAAATGTGCAGTGTAACTATTGCTTTGACACACAGCTCATATCTCCGTCGCTGTAAGTTACCAAAAGTAAAACCGTCCGTTGTCAAACTTACCCTTTCCTGCTTTGCATAGCAGCTCTCCTGGCCTCGGCTCTCTCTCTGAGGACTGCTGGGTCCTGGACGAAGTAATCCTTCTTCACAGCGTCATTCTGATCAAAATGACATTGGACAAGATCATTGTAAAAATGTATATGTGCATTATGTGAGAGTCTGGAATTTTAATGTATGACTAATCAGTCTACTTCCTATTAACTGGAAAAGAGAAAAAGAAAAAAGTCAAGTATTGAAAGCACCATATGATCTATCACTATCACACACATCAAAACACCTGTGTAAAGGAGAATTTAAAGACAACGAATATAAATGTATATTTAATGAGAGAAAGTGATTCATTCAAACCGTGTCCTCTTCTTCCCCCTCGTCTTCTTCCATCTGAGCCTTTTTGACTGTTCTTAGAACTTGTGGGATAGTAAACGGCCTAAAGGGTGAATACATAGATGTTAACTTAACTGTAAATTAAAAAATTCCAATATAAATTTGGGCTGCACAATTTGGGGGAAAAAATGTTCTGGTAACTATATATATATATAGTGCCGTTTAAAAAAATAAAGAAAAAAAGCTCCAGGTTTGCTGAGTTGTTTGTAGGGCTGCACAATTTGGCCAACATGTTTTTGATTATATATCAATATGACTAATAATAACTATACTCAAGAGTTTTTGTGTTTGAAAACGTTGAAGGCGGATGCATTCCTCTCAATATCTACAATGGTAAATGCAAGCAGGAAGTGGAAAAGGATTGTTATTTTGTCCACTGGTCACAGCTCATACCTGCGGTTCAACAGTTCATCTTCTTCATCCAGATCATTTGCTCCTATTTGGTTGATATCATACGTGTCGTCATATTCGTCGTCATAATCATCCAAGCCGAAAGCATTATCACGGTCTCCAGAGGGCTCATTCGATATGGGAATCTCATCCACCACTGTCTGGTAGGCTTGATATCTCTCTCTCTGCTCTTCTATGTGCTGCTTATCATCGAGTGTGGCACGTACACTCTCCCCCTGTCTGAAATAAGCAGAGATTTTCATTTCTAGCTGACACAAACCAGCTTTTACAGCTTGAGCTGAATATTTCATAAGTTCACTTTATGCCTACTCTGATGTCAGTTTACACTGTACTTGTCAAAGACTATTTTCTATTGACCAACTGGATTTTCATAGATATTCAGTGGATAGTTTGACTGAACAAAAAAAAAAAAATCACAGAGTAAGGTACTGCAGGGAAGGATGGGATAATGTTTCTTTAATTGGGAAGAACTGTTTCAGAATTTTAACATGGGCTCACAGAACCTACCTCCGGCCTTTCCATATGCGACTCATGTCCAATCGGTCACGGTTGAACACGTCAAACTCGTCATCGTTAAACACATTTGATCTCGTGCTCAGAACTAAGGGAAGCTCCTTCTTCACAGGCCTACAGGGCAACATTACAGAGCCAATAAGTAACAATGAAGTGGACCTGAGTTGAACCATAAATCCTTGGGTAACCCTTTACAATAAGGTTACATTAGTTAACTACATTAGTCAACATGAACTAACAATGAAAAACATTTTTTATTGAGCTTAGTTATTCCTAATTTCAACATTTACATATATATTATTAAAATCACAAGTTATCAATTATTTAATGGACCTAAGCTAATATGAATCAACAATGAACAGTTGTTTTTTCATTAGCTAATGTTAACAAAGATGAATTAATACTGCAACAAATATTGCTCATTGTTAGTTAAAGCGTTAACTAATGGGACCTTATTGTAAGCGTTACCAATCTTTGTATGCAAAACACTTCAGTTGGACTTTACCTGGCCATTGCCCTGTCCAGTTTGTCAAGAGAAGGTGACAGTTTATCTTCCAGGATGTTGTTTATGACAAGTTCCGAATTGTATCCATACTCCTCCAAACATGCCAGTATGAATCCATCTCCCAAGTCTGGAAGCAGCTCTCGGATATGGGTCAGCAGAGACTCCAGTTCTCCAGCACTCAATGTGCAAACTGCCCCCTATGGGCCCCCGAAAAAAAGATAGAAAAAATACTTTTTATTTCACCGGTGGATGCTAAAAATTTATTTTCAACAATGTTGTAGAATTTTTTAGCAGCTAATGAACTCACGTTGTCACCCTTACGGGGAGTGTCAGTCATAGCTTCCGCTCCTCTCAACTCCTCTCTCACTCCTACTCCTTCCTGCTGGGAAGCTTCTAAATCTCTGCCGGTCTTGCTCTTGGCTCCTGCACTGTGATTGGCTGATGAGATTGCAGAGGGGAAGCTTCTCTTTTTGCCCACAAACTCCCAGGCGGAATCTACACCCTGCAACAGGTAAGATGTCCTGGTGTCGTCTCTGAGTGGGAAGATCAAGGAGAATAGCAGAAAATCCAATAGCAAAAAAGGAGTTTTAAAAAGTAGGGAAAGATGTATTATTCTGATTTTCTGTGACAGAAAAAAGTAAAGACAAGATTTTAAAGGCAAGTCAGGCAGAATGTGCTTTGTGGTTCTCTCTTTACTTGCACAACAGGCTAAACTAGAACTGAATTGATGGCATAGACATTGTTAAATGTCAGAGAGATTATCGCAGCATTAATAATCTGCTTCTGCTGCCAGGGTTTCTTTGCATGGCAACGTTAATGAAGTGAACATTGAGATCGTCTTCTCTCAAGCAGAAGCCTGAAAGATGCCAGAATGCTTCCCCTTTTGTTACTTTCAAAATCAGCATACAGGGTTCTATACGGTGACCATAGTAAAGGATACAAAAGAGGGAAGGCCTGCTGAAGGAGACTGATGTCATCCACTATAGGGAACTGTTCATCATAATCTGCCAGAAATCTGAGAGATAAAGAGACAAACAGAGCAATGAGAATGCAATTGAATTTAGTTGTCGGCTGTGATAGATTACATATAAAACCATAGGGGGTGTAACAGTTCGCAGAAAGAAAATCGAACTGTACCGTTGTCCACCCACTTGCACCGTGGTTAATCTCAAATCTGACGACGCATATATAATATGGTTTGTTGAAATTAAGAAATAAAACAGACAGAGTTCAGTGAACAAACAGTCGAGTAAGACAATGCATGTGTACAGTCAGTATCAGTGTATTGGATCTGTGCATTTAATTTATACAGTAAAATATGCAATGTTATTTTTCATTTGATTACTTTGTTCAATTTCTGTACCTGAAAACTAGTTAAATCTACCAAAAAAACTAAAAAGCACTGTTTGTTTGTCTCTTTGCTCTATTGTATTTATTTGTGCTGTTGCTTGTAGTTGGATTATTTGCTCTTTTTTATTTATTTGACAGTAGTAATTTTTTCCCCCTACATAGCACATACGGTACGGACCGTACCGAAACCGTGACCCTAAAACTGTGATACAAACCGAACCGTGAATAACGTGAACTGTTACACCCCTAAACCATACACTTGGTGAGAGATCTCTGCATAATTTACCTTTTCTCTTGAAGGAAAGCTGTGAAGTTCTGTAGGAGTTCTTCTACAAAGGATGCCACGTTTTCAGAGCTGTGAAAATGTTCGACGTTTAGGATCAAGGATATTAGGCATTTATTCTTGTGTTTGCCTAATCTAATTAGGGTTTAAAAGCATATATTTTTCCCTCACCCCTCCAGAATGGGCTGTAAACACGAGTGTTGGAGCAGCAGGTGAGCAATCTCCACCATTTTCTTTCTGGAATGAGTTACTTGTCTCCACATGTTCTCCTGTAAACTGAGACAGAATGCAACTTATTTAATGTATCTTTACAAATTGACAAAAGAGTAGTAGTAGAAGTACAGATTTTAATGCCATGTCAGCAGCTGAGGCAAGAGCAGAGTTACAGTATAAGATACACAAGAGTTCACAAAAGAGTGTTTAGGTTTGTAAGAGAACACATCAGTCAAGTTTGCCATTCAAACCTTTTATTTAAATTCCTCTTCTTCACTGCCTTTTCCAGGTCTGGAACTACCATCTCATAGAATGACGATAATCTACATTGAGAGATTATTATTTTTGTATCAGTAATATCAGGAATGAATTTCTGCCTTTGAGGACACTGTGTGAATTATAGTTAGAGTCGTTATGTGGATGTATTTGTGACACCTGTTAAGAAAGTTGTGTTGTTTGAAGGTAGAACAAGCCTCAGGGAAGATGTCCAGGAAAGAGTGAACAGTAGTGCAGGTATCACACATGTACAACACCAAGTCTACAAGCTCCTATGAGGCATAAACATAATACATATTTAAATATATGTATTTTATTTCTTTGAATTAGTATTTGTGAAAACGTTTAAGAAAGATGTGTTTTTGTAACCTCCTCTGACATGGTCATGGCAGTTAGACATCTGTTTGCATTCAGTTTGAGGGGTTGACCGGCTCCTGTGTCCTCTGACTGAATACCACACTTCTGTAATATTGAGTCAAACACCTAGAATATACATGCACACATTTTAGGAAGTTCAGCAAACCATGACAAATCAAAGCATTTAGAAATGTTTATTGTGTCACATGAGATACCTGGATGATTGAAGGTATAGTCTCATCTAGGTCTCCATAATAACTGGGCTGCTGAGTAAAAATGTTCTCTGGAAAAGGGGGAAATTGGGAAATTTTAGTTTTACATATTGAAACAAGTATGAGTGGTAAAAAATCAGGTGAGTTCATGCATTTTTCTAATTATAAATATGTACTATAAGATTACTAGTACCGATCATTTTATGTACCAGTTGGGAATTTCCTTTCCCAAACAGCACACACAGATCCAGAATTTTGGGAATGTCAAATAAGTAGTTGTTGTAAATAATCTCTGCAAACACTGCAGGGGTAATGAAGTTCTCCTGAGGAAGAAAATAAAAAAATATTTTCAATTTTGAATCCCACTGAATGCCAAATATATTGCCATCATATTAATTGAATGTAATTTAATACAAAACCACCAGCACACATTACGGTTTAAAAGTTTGGGGTCAGTAAGATGTTTTATTTTCATTGAAAGTAAAAGACTTTTATAATGTTACAAAAAAAACTGCTGTTCTTTTGAACTTTCTATTCAACAAAGAATCCATCAAAAAAATGTTTTACTGTTTCCACAAAAATATTAAGCAGCACAACCGATTTCACCATTTATAATAATAATAATAAGAAGAAGAAGAAACATTTCTTGAGAACCAAATCAGCATATTAGAATGATTTTGGAAGGATAATGTGATACTGAAGACTGGAGTAATGATGCTGAAAATTCAGCTTTACTACCGCAGGAATGAATTACACTTTAAAATATATAGTAGAAAATTATTTCACATTAGTTTTATTTTTATGCATCTAGGACTTATTGCCTGTCCAAAACCACACAGTACAACGATTAAATAATATAGTTAGTTGTGCAATACAATTTATGTTATAAAACAGTTCATGTTCACCTTAGACTCTTTGTGCGTAGCCATCCTGAGGAAGACCATGAACACAGAGCGATGAACGTTCCTCTGCATGTCGGCTACAGCTGGACTGGACGAGATACCAGACGGGTCCAAACTGCGGGGAGCGAGCCTCAAATAAGAGTCCAAGCACCTCTGTAATGACTCATCAAATACCACCTAAAGTGAGAAAGAATAAAAAAGAAACACTATGACAGCTGCCTAGCTAAATAATGTAAGTATCCAAAAACAACAATATTATATATTCCATTGGGCTGTACCAAAACCTTCATTACTAACATTTTGACTTGTACAACTTGTATTTTAGACATTCCAACCTGACACCAGAATTTGTCGTGAGGTAAAGCCAGCAGCCACTCCAGATCCTCTGAGATGAATTGAGCATGTTCCAGGAACTCCTCCACTAATGCAGGTGTGCCATCCTCAGGTGGTGGCTTAAAGGTTAAGAAACACCTCTCTTCTTTACGATCAGGGTGCTTGTGGGAGAGATGCAGGTGGCACCATCATTCAAATTGTTCATAGAAGAACTGGACCATAATGGTGGATCAGGTCTACTCTTGTTAATTATGAAGGACATAAATGTAAAGTGAAATATTCACTCACTAGTGCTGGTAGAGTGAGTTCTTTGCCTTGTGGTCCAAAGGGCTGAGTCACATGCAGTTCATCTAAAGGCACTTTTGCACAGGCCATTTCACCTGCCCTGAAGAAAATAGCCACTGGATGTACCTCCTGATAAAACATACAGTACAAAGACAAGAACTCGTTTACTTTATCTGAACTGTAAATGATTTGGCTTTAAATGGTGGTTTAAAAGATTATTAGTGCTGGTTTATGCACATAGGCCTTAATCACCTGGCCTAAGAATTTAGAGTTGTTATTGTTTTGATTGACTGGTTTACTGTCTATAGATGGTTGAAAGGCTAATGTGTCAAAGATCCAACACCAGTGAGACGGTTGACAACACCATAACCATATTTTGCCACTTTATAGATTGTCAAAAGAACAGTAACATTTAATTTTAGTTTTTGTATTTTTATTTTATACATAGCTTTAACTATCAGATGACTGGCTGGCTATAGTATTAGCGAGCTGGCTAATGCTGCCGTATTAGTGAGATCGGTATCTTTACTAAAGACAACACGACCAAACAACAGGAGTTTTCATTAGCTACAAATTTTAGTAAAAGACAGAGATTAATAAAACCGGCACACTTTTGTTGACTGTGTGTTAACGTTACTAGAAATGAGCCAGACAACCACAAATGAGAGCGAAACTAAGAAAAAAGTTAGATTTCTTGCGTTTAAATAACAAATAGCTTCGATCATTTAAACAGCACAGTATGAACATAAAAAAAAACAAGTGATAAAAATGTCACCTCTTGACTGAATCTTTCAACAGATGTTTAACAGCTCTAGCTCAAGGCATCAGCGTGGATATCCGGTCTACTCTACTCTTGCTGAAGATATTCCAAAATAAAAGTCTTTAGAAAGAAAACTGTTCTTGAAACGCCGTAGAGCGATGTTTAACTAGTGGATCGATGAACCCCATAGAACCTATATTTTCATGACAATTTTATTAATTCAAATCTAAATGTATACCTATCTGTTAAGTAATATTAGTTAATGTTTCAATTAAAGTTTTAGTTAAGTATAAACTCATATTTGTATAAATTTAATCTCAGACTAAAATGCATGTTTGAGCTGTTTAAACTGAAAGTAACTTGCACTGACATTTCGTAAAATATGTCACTGCCATTGTTTTGTCTCAAGATGCAGACCAATAATGTATTTTTGTTTGTTTGTTTTTTGTCTAAGGCATGTTTATAAAAGCTACTTAAATGTCCTAATTGAAATAAGGCCTAATCCTGTTTTAGGATCTAAACCCTGTTTTGTTAAACTAGGGCATTGTGTTCCCAAAATAATCTAGCTCTTTATGGTCCCTGGGTTGACTGAGAGTCAACACAGACAGACAGATATACCAATAGACAGATAGATAAATAGATTGATAGATGTTTTTTATTGATTTATTTTTATTTTTTTACAATTCATGAATGTTTTTCCATTCATCTGTTTCTTAACAGATGCCGTTCATTTACATTGAACTTAGGCCTACTTAACTGATGGATGAAATTAAGTTCAATCTTTGCTTGTCATTGAAGACAGCTTTTCTCCCAGTGTGTCTTAATAATTTATAACTTACAGTATTGAGCAGACTGGGTCTCTTTCTCATCCCCATTTCTGCCTCTAATTTTTTTTCCACTTTAGTCATTTTATTGGCATGAAAGAGAACCTACTATACATACTTCAGACAATGAATACATTTGCTACACAGTTGAATGATGAAGAAAACTTTGAATATTAATATATATATATAGGCCTATATACACTCACCTAAAGGATTATTAGGAATACCCGTTCAATTTCTCATTAATGCAATTATTTAATCAACCAATCACATGGCAGTTGCTTCAATGCATTTAGGGGTGTGGTCCTGGTCAAGACAATCTCCTGAACTCCAAACTGAATGTCAGAATGGGAAAGAAAGGTGATTTAAGCAATTTTGAGCGTGGCATGGTTGTTGGTGCCAGGTGGGCCGGTCTGAGTATTTCACAATCTGCTCAGTTACTGGGATTTTCACGCACAACCATTTCTAGGGTTTACAAAGAATGGTGTGAAAAGGGAAAAACATCCAGTATGCAGTATACCACTCATCTCCACTACAAATAGGAAAAAGAGGCTACAATTTGCAAGAGCTCACCAAAATTGGACAGTTGAAGACTGGAAAAATGTTGCCTGGTCTGATGAGTCTCGATTTCTGTTGAGACTTTCAGATGGTAGAGTCAGAATTTGGCGTAAACAGAATGAGAACATGGATCCATACCACTGTGCAGGCTGGTGGTGGTGGTGTAATGGTGTTGGGGATGTTTTCTTGGCACACTTTAGGCCCCTTTGTGCCAATTGGACATCGTTTAAATGCCACGGCCTACCTGAGCATTGTTTCTGACCATGTCCATCCCTTTATGGCCACCCATCCTCTGATGGCTACTTCCAGCAGGATAATGCACCACGTCACAAAGCGCGAATCATTTCAAATTGGTTTCTTGAACATGACAATGAGTTCTCTGTACTAAAATGGCCCCCACAGTCACCAGATCTCAACCCAATAGAGCATCTCTGGGATGTGGTGGAACGGGAGCTTTGTGCCCTGGATGTGCATCCCACAAATCTCCATCAACTGCAAGATGCTATATGGGCCAACATTTCTAAAGAATGCTTTCAGCACCTTGTTGAATCAATGCCACATAGAATTAAGGCAGTTCTGAAGGCGAAAGGGGGTCAAACACAGTATTAGTATGGTGTTCCTATTAATCCTTTAGGTGAGTGTATTTGACAGATATAAGGCTGCTCAAGCACTTTCTCATCAGTATGGAAGGTACATCGACAAAAGATATTGACATTGGTTTTCACTTTATAATACTTAAGTTAACATATCAAATAACTTTAGAAAAGGTTTTAAAGATACATATAGGCTAAAAAACATTTGTTCAGTGGGCAGGTAACCTGAGCTGCAAGGCTTCTAGACTGTCACATATACAAATGATTTTAGTTATGTATTCTTTTATTTATTTCATTATTTAATGTGAATGTTGTTATTTGTCCAGTGTTTTGGCTGCACAATGATAGCTGTAGGCTAAAGTTACGAGATAGAGCAATGATTGTACTGTTTTGTACACTATTAGCCTGGCGCTCTTAATATTTTTAGCTATTCGTGAAACGCCGAGCAGTGTCCATAAGCTGTTCACTGGAATTTTTATGGTAGGCTACATATTCATTACGTTACGTTCATTTATTTCTTTTCATTACGCAATGTGAACGTTTGTCGAATTTATTGGCTGAACCATGATCAAATGCATAAAAGGTAGTGGCAATAATCATTAAATAAAAAATAATGAGAAAAGACAAGATAAAGATGTAAAATCATAATAAAACAGTAATAGTGTACAATCATATTGCTCTGCTTCTGTTAGTAACATTGTGACTTTTTGCAACACCCAAGGTAAGATACACGAATTCAAGACGGGCAAAAGGATCATTCTTCAAATCTGCCACCAGAGGTCAGACGGGAACCACAAACTCGATCACAAACACATTGAAAGTCCGTTTTTGCAGTGGGCACTGCTCTATATCCAAACTCAATATTTTCAAATGTAGGCTAACTGCCATATGTTTTGATGTTTCATTAAGATGATTTTAAACAAGGGCTTCATATGGATGATTTCCCTTTAGAACTGGCGTGTGTCAACTCCACCCAGTGTGTGATTTCTCCATCATTAGCAAAAGCCCAAGTCTCTTTCTACGCTGCTTATACAATCCGCAAGAACGACGCGTAAAGGCCCAACTGATGGAGCGCGCGTGTGTCAGTCGCCTCCTCTATTTGCGTAGCGGAGGCTCCACCTCAAGCATTGCAGTGACCTCAGCAGTGGGCTGAATTGAGCTGGGTGGGATTTTCAGGCTCGTATTCCCGATCGCGTATTCTAGGCACGATTTAACGGTGTATGTGACGGAGCGAATGAGCGTTTAGCCGGCTCGCGCTGAACGGTGCAGGATTTGTGTTTGTGTTCTCGTGCATCTAACGATAGGGATCAAATAAACGAGGAATGTGGGATTTACAGAATGCCCAACAGCGTTGGAAAAAGATTTAAACCCACCAAATACATCCCGGTGTCCACTGCCGCCACTCTTCTGGTGGGATCCACTACTTTATTCTTCGTTTTTACGTAAGTTTGCGAGGATTTTTTGCCCTCCACGGAGTATTTTGTTGAACGCTGGTTCACTGGAATAAGTTTTATGACAGTTAAATGACCACAAGGCCTGTGGTTTGACTGTAGACCTAAACTATTTCTCTGATTTCTTAATTTAGCATTTAGAAGTGTGCATTTTGGGGGGTCTTAAAATGCTAGATGATATCGGTCATTTCTGTTGAGATTTCACATGTGAAATTAGTTCATCAAAACAGTCTTGTCTTAAAATGTGTGCTATAAAATTGTTACTAAATTAGAGACTGAGCTGATCTGCTACATACTGCCTGTTTTAGTGGACATTTTTGTTCTTGTTCATTCATTGCAATGATTTCTAAATGTAGTGTAGTGTAACGGGGATGTGCTTTCGTCGTGATAAAGTTTGACATCCACATAGTCTCATTGTAACATCACGAAAAAATATGTTTGTAGATTGCTTAAATGCGTGTCTTCAGTGTACAGAGTGCATTGATCTCTGCTTCAAAAGCTTTCTCTTACAACGCAAGGCTAAAGTCATAACAAAAGATCAGCATAAAGTGATCTTTGTAAGTGTGTTGATGGCCAGGAAGTTGCTTCATTGAATCATTCATCAAGCAGTGAGTGTGATAGAGCAGATTGTGACAGGCTTTGAGCAGTTGTTTGAAGAATCAACATTAGACTCAGATTACAGTTATTCTCATTCAGATTACAGTTCACAGTACACAGAGTCTTTATTATTGATCATCTTGCAGGCAAATAATCGTTTGCTTTTGGTGTATTTTGTAGAATAAGCATCCTGCAGATTAGACTGTCATCATTTATTTTAAATCATGGTTTAGGTCAGTAGATCACTTAGCTTTTTTTTAACCATTTTAAACACCTTTTTGTCTAAACTAGCTTATTTTGAATAGTACTGTGATGTGACAAGAAGGATTTTTTAAAAGTACAATGCAAAAGCAGACTGTGTATAAGTGTTCAGGGGTGAAGAGACACCAGGAAAGCCGTTGTTGCTACTAGTGTAAAACAAACCACAAACCACAAACCGAAACTCTCAGACTCTTCCATTCAGATAGGGACGCCCCAAATTTAGTAATCTTTTTTATTCTCTGCTTTTATAGTTATTCTTATTTCTAACGCAATTTTATTTTTTATTTATTATGCATCTGCTGTGATTCTTTTAAGATGATTTTAATTCCTTTTTATGCAAAGCACTTTGAATTACTATTGTGTTTGAAATGTGCTATATAAATAAATTTACCTTGCCCTGCTTTGCATAATAATCATAAAGGATTTAGCAAAACATTGTAGAAGGGACTGCAGGTCTGCAGGACATCCCAGAAGTATTTCCTACCCAGTTGAATTTGATTTTGGAGATGACTAGTCACTTGTAGGATTATAATCATTTATGTCTAAAACAAGTTTTATATTTTACTGCTCAAATTGTCCCACCCTTAAACTTTTATAAAAACTATAAAGTTGTGTACTGGTTTTGGAGTGTGAGGTCTGAGCAGATGGATGATCTCGTCCCGTTACTCTTTGATACTCTGGATTAATATGCTCTTTTGGAAATAGGTTTAGACCTTTACATGCAAAATTCCATATGCAAATAATAGGAAACAGACTGGTAGCTATTGAGAAGGTGAAAGGTAGTGTCCACCCTCAGACCTCAAAACCTCAGTGTCATCTGGTATTTAAAACAGCACTCAGGTGCAGCATTAAAGCTAATGTCAGTACCTAAGGCCACACTTGTTCACTGACTGCTCACTAGAGAACAGTTGATTGACCTTCAAGGCAACAAAGGCTGTGTGATGACTTTCTCTTGAATGTGAGAAGTAATGGGGGATCTGGGTGTTGTCTGGCATGTACACGCATCTTAACAAGGTTGTTCTCAGTTGGTTTTCCCCTATGGCCTCACTACATCACTGCATTTATGTCGAGAGCAGTGGTGTGGAGTGAGGAGACTACGACGTAGACCTTGCGATCTTCCCACTTATCGTTTATCCATTCGAGGTGTTCTTAAAGTAGCTTGACCACTTTCTTAGACATTTAGTCTTGCTTTATAATAATTTCTTGCATGTTTATTGATGTTTGGGGGGGGGGGGGGGGGGGGGGGGGGGGGGGGGGGGGGTGGGGGGGGGGGGGGGGGTGGCTTAAATATAGCAGTTTCTCCTTCCAACCAATGAAAAGAAAGCATATCAGTGTGAGCTGTCAGATAGTGACCCCCTTTTAATTTGTGTCTAACCTCTTTCCCTTATTCCCTTGTCCCCATGGGGGACAGATTGGATTAGAAGCGGTCTGTGTGCAGATGTCCTGTAGTCTGTAGTATTTCTAAACATTATGGTGACATAATGGGCTATAGTTTAAATTTAAGGCCTTTAATGAAGGGCTCATCTCCATTTATATTAATCTTCATTCCCTGCCGTGCTTTTTCGTTAATGGGCCTGTAATATTGTAATGCTCTTCTGTTAGATTTCATGATAAATACTTTCACCCTGTGTAAGGATGTGCACACACACATACAATACACACTCTTGTAAATTCAGTGTTATAATGTTTAGAAAATGTAAAATGTGAATGAGAGGAGGACTTCAGCTATGATAGCATACATTATTTGGCTGATGAATTGCACATAATTTTTAATTAAACTGTCAGGTCGGAGACTCAAACAGAGGAGAACAGCGGCGATTATTAGTGTGCCATTCAGAACCTGCAGAGAGGCGGAGTGATAAGCAAAACAGAAGAGAATGACGAAGGTGGTTTTAGGAGTAGAGATGAAGATATTGTCCACAGTCACAGAGAAGGTTTGACACCAAATGTATCACTGGTTTTTTTTTTTTTGTCTGGACATGAAAGTCAGTAGTGTCTATTGTTTAGACCCTGACATTCTTCAGAATTATGTTTTTCATTCGAGTCACTCACTCACTCACTCACTCACTCACTCACTCACTCACTCACTCACTCACTCACTCACTCACTCACTCACTCACTCACTCACTCACTCACTCACTCACTCACTCACTCACTCACTCACTCACTCACTCCACTCATTCCACTCATTCCACTCACTTACTCACTCACTCATTCCACTCACTCACGCACGCACTCACTCACGCACTCACTCACTCACTCACTCACTCACTCACTCACTCACTCACTCACTCACTCACTCACTCACTCACTCACTCAGTCATTCCACTCTCTCTCTCACTCACTCACTCACTCACTCACTCACTCACTCACTCACTCACTCCACTCACTCACTCCACTCACTCACTCAATCAGTCATTCCACTCACTCACGCACTCACTCACGCACTCACTCACTCACTCACTCATTCCACTCACTCATTCCACTCACTCACTCATTCCACTCAGTCATTCCACTCAGTCATTCCACTCAGTCATTCCACTCAGTCATTCCACTCAGTCATTCCACTCAGTCATTCCACTCACTCACTCACTCACTCACTCACTCACTCACTCACTCAGTCATTCCACTCAGTCATTCCACTCAGTCATTTCACTCACTCACTCACTCACTCACTCATTCCACTCACTCACTCACTCAGTCATTCCACTCACTCACTCACTCACTCACTCATTCCACTCATTCCACTCACTCACTCACTCACTCACTCACTCACTCACTCACTCACTCACTCACTCAGTCATTCCACTCACTCACTCACTCAGTCATTCCACTCAGTCATTCCACTCACTCATTCACTCAGTCATTCCACTCACTCACTTACGCACTCACTCACTCACTCACGCACTCACTCACTCACTCACTCACTCACTCACTCACTCACTCACTCACTCACTCAGTCATTCCACTCTCTCTCTCTCTCACTCACTCACTCACTCACTCACTCACTCACTCACTCACTCACTCCACTCACTCACTCCACTCACTCACTCAATCAGTCATTCCACTCACTCACGCACTCACTCACGCACTCACTCACTCACTCACTCATTCCACTCACTCATTCCACTCACTCACTCATTCCACTCAGTCATTCCACTCAGTCATTCCACTCAGTCATTCCACTCAGTCATTCCACTCAGTCATTCCACTCACTCACTCACTCACTCACTCACTCACTCACTCACTCACTCACTCACTCACTCACTCACTCACTCACTCACTCACTCACTCACTCACTCACTCAGTCATTCCACTCAGTCATTCCACTCAGTCATTTCACTCACTCACTCACTCACTCACTCATTCCACTCACTCACTCACTCAGTCATTCCACTCACTCACTCACTCACTCACTCATTCCACTCATTCCACTCACTCACTCACTCACTCACTCACTCACTCACTCACTCACTCACTCAGTCATTCCACTCACTCACTCACTCAGTCATTCCACTCAGTCATTCCACTCACTCATTCACTCAGTCATTCCACTCACTCACTTACGCACTCACTCACTCACTCACTCACTCACTCACTCACTCACTCACTCACTCACTCACTCACTCACTCACTCACTCACTCACTCACTCACTCACTCACTCACTCACTCCACTCAGTCATTCCACTCAGTCATTCCACTCACTCACTCAGTCTTTCCACTCACTCACTCACTCACTCACTCACTCACTCACTCACTCACGCACTCACTCATTCCACTCACTCATTCCACTCACTCACTCACTCACTCACTCAAATATCTTCTTTTTTTCTGCTAAAAAAAGAACGGCTTGGGTGAGTAAATTGACAAAATTTTAATTTTTTATTGAAAGTTTAGACATTGTTGCCTTTTTCCTTCTTGTCTCTCAGAAGGATTACATTCAAATATAACTAAGATTCCATATCCCCAAATCCCTTAGAACTCTTTCATCATCACATCTATCTACAGCATTATTCATATGAGTAGCTTGGTTATGTTATGTATAAGCGATTTTGATTTCAATCTAGGTCATTTTTGCTTTCAGTTGAACTGTGCTGTGCTGCTGTCAGTGTGGATGAATATCCATGAGTCTGTTATTATAACTTATTAAAATCAGGAAGAGACTGGGACTGAGAAAGAATTCGGAAGTATAGCTCCTATAATTCCATGCAATCTTTCAATAGGACTGTAAGGTTCATTATAAGAAATAGATGGCAGAAATAGTTATTGATCTGTGTTGTGTTTCCATTCATATGCACAGAAAGATGGAGAAAGTAAAGGCTTAACCTCAGATCTGTAACTGTTCATAAAAGCTCTGTGAATACAGGCCATAAACTTTAATTATAACCATGAGCAGTTTGTGGATTTGGCTACAGTTGTCTTAGTCTCGTTAATTTAAAATGATTTGTATTTCTTTTGCATTCCCTAGAGGAAACTGTGGAAGATAAAAGTTAAAGTTATTCTGACGGTTTCATTGCTGTTATCTGTGCATTTTCTGTTTAATGCGTCATATGGTGGAATTATCTGTGTAATGAATGCAAAAACTGCATTTAATTAATTAGGGAAATATATTCCTCTCTTCAGGTGTAAGTTACAACTAATGAAAATGAGAATGAATTGCTCTGACAGCTGTTAAATTCTCATGACTATTGAAAATACTCTTGATCATGGAGTTATTTAGCCTTTAAATCTGTGTCTGAAGTATTTGTTTAATTTTTCTTTCACTGCCAAACAACAATTAAATCATATCTGTTCCGTTCAGAGCCCTGCAAGTCTTTTTAAAACAATAGAGACAACTATGACTCACTGTCACCCTATGTGAGACTCGTATTAGAATGGATGTGCGAATCTAATTTTGGACGTCATAGCTCATGTATTCTTAGCTAGAGGCTACATGACAGTAATGGGATCAAATCTGTTTCCCCTGGTTAGTTGACATTAAGTAAAGCTGGTTCTCAGGAAGATTGATGGTGTTAATTTGGTATAGTTTGATGTTGCTTAAACCAGTCTGTCCACCCTCCGAGAAATACAATTATACCATATTATCAGTTACACCAATGCATGACCATCAATTTCTAACATAACATTTTGACACCTGCAGCTGTTAGCGCTCAGTCGAGAGATGAATGATAGATGAATATATGTGCATGGGCCTTTTTGCTTCCCTATGCACTATCAGTCAGAAGGTTGTCAAGACTTTTAAATGCTTCACACAGAATGCGGTTTTGCTGTTGAAAACGCAAGACGCAGGTCAGTGGAATGAAAAAAAGTGCAATGTCTAGAGACAAGTTTTTAAAACTTCTTTTAACTTGAGCGCTGGGTTTTTAGAATGCGCAAGACGTGAGCGCAACGGTTAAAGACGTCCGTCTAGCCTAGCGCATGTTTACATTGAATAACAATGGAAAAGAAGTACTGTGTAATAGAAAAATGCATTCAGTGTGCAGAGCCCCTAAGAAGTTTCATTTTCACCAAGGCTGCATTTTTTTTAAATTAAAATACAGTAAAAACAATAATATTGTGAAATAGTATTACAATATACGTACAAAAAGATTCTTTGATGAACAGTTTAAAGTTTAAAACAGAAGCATTTATTTGAAATAGAATTTCTTTTTAGCAATGTAAAAGTATTGTACTGCCACGTTTGATCAATTTAATGCATCCTTGCTGGATATTTCTTTAAAAGAAAAACTTATTAAAAAATTTGGGATCAGTATTTATACTGTAGCTCTTTTGAGAAAGACCTATACGCTGATTTCACGCAGCCGCCATTTTGAAATCGAAAGCGAGGCTCCGGTGGGAAGAACCCCGGAAGTACAGATAGACAGCAATGCCTTGGACTACCAACCTGAAGCCTATATTAATATCCAATATAGGATATGTATATAGTTCGTTCCTGCTTCTTCTTTTACGTTCTGAATTATATATAAACAAAAAAAATTATTTATAAATGACTTTCACTGTATATAGTCTAAAGTATGAAAGAAATGTATGTACATTTTTATAATAACTAATTTCTACATTAAACACAACAATACGCCATCGCATTCGCGACTCTCCTATGATTAAAAGCGACACTTCCGGTTTTCTTCCCACCGGAATGATTTCAAAATGGCGGCTGCGTGAAATCAGCCTATTGAGTCATAATCAGTGTTGGGGCTAACACATTACAAGTAATGTGAGTTACAAAATCAATTACTTTTTTCAAGTAACTAGAAAATGAACCTATTACTTTTTAAATGAACAAGAAAATATTGGAGTTACTTTTTCAAATAAGTAACGCAAGTTACTTTGTTTTCCTATTTACATGTAATCATTTAGCAGACACTTTTATTCAAATATGCAAATGTCATGTCTCAGCTAGACCAGCGCAGCACACGTAGCAAGGATTATTTAATATAATATAGATATAGAATAGTAAGTGTTAGTATTATTGAGTCAAATGTTGGCGAAAGAGATGCATCTTTAGTAGATTCTTGAAGATGGCCAAAGACTCAGCGGCTCGAGTTGAGTTGATCATTCCACCAGCTTGGAACAGTCGAGGTAAAGGTCCGTGAAAGTGATTTATCTCCCATGTTGAGAGAAATCGGGAATAAGTGTAGAGGTGTTGTGTTCGCTGTGTAAACATGATGTTTACTGTAGTTCTAGACTAAATCTGAGCAGGCATTTAGGCTACTAATTTAATTTGCACAAAAACAGATTCAGTATTCCTCAACATGAATAAAAACAATAAAATGCATTCTCAGAATATTATGCAAAAATTAAATGTTAAATAGCAAAAATATACTTTATGTATTTAATCTCACGTTATTAACCAATGTCTTCCAATTTAACCATACTAATAAGCAAATAGCAAAACTTTTTGTACTTTTTAATGCAATAACGCATTGCTTTTAAAAGTAACTGTCACCAACACTGGTCATAATATATGATGCTTCTTATTTAGTTTAATTGTTTTTCTAATGAGGCTGCCAATCACAAACTGTTGATTCTGCATATATGGCTGAACCATTGGACCTGTTTTTATTGATTGCTGATGCAAAAGCTGATCAGCAATGAACTGTATTACACAGAAACATAATCTGTATATTGATTCTTTGTGAATGAGTCGGACGAATAAATCCCAGGTCATTTAATCTCATTGCAGCCAGACTTCCCCATCACCACTGCCAGGTTCAAATAGTGCAGATGGATCAGTATGCCATCCATGTAGTGCATTCTGAGTGGATCTACTGGAGTTTTTTCATTACACAAAAATATTTGTGCGCAGATTGCAGTGAATAACCAATCAGATTTAGAGAGATTTAGAGATGCCCATTTTGTTATAACTCCATTTGTTCATATTGGAAATATCTATAGCTTCAAAGAGTCAGGCAAAAACGGAAGCTTTTTCTAACAGAGAAACTTAATTTGGTGGTCAGTTAGTAAAACTGTAAACTGTGATGACTTTCGAGTGTGTCTGAGAGAATGTAGCGCTGAAAAGAGATCTGTGTACACATGGTCCTCCTTCATCCAGCATGACAAATCAGTGCGTCCCACTGCCATTGCACAGTGCTCCTCTAATAGAATCGTGTTCGGATGCTTTTCTCAGTGAAAGAGAATTTTCTGACACTGTTTCACCTGAAAACAGCACAGCAGGGGGTTGATATGTGACAACAGATGAAGCCACCGCTGTGGCTAGCCGACACACAGGCATTATTGCTGCACACTGTGAAAGAGATGTGAACTTTTGATTTTTCATTAACCTTAGGTACACAAAACTTAATTTTGAGACAGACACTGAACGTAATGATGATGAGTGAGTCAGATGTTGATGCAGGAACTGCTCTGATGGTTTCAGTTCGTTCAGTGGAGGATTTGTCCGACTGACTCAATCCAGGAACTAATTTGAGTTTGTTTTTTTTTTTTGTTTTTTATGATTCATTTAAAGTAACTCATTTGTCATTTGTCTGAATCACTTGTTTTTGCCTTAAAATTTTACATTTTAGTAGAGAGACTTATTATTATTATTATTCTTATTCATCTTTTTATCGCATTGTTGCATTTAATTCTGAATCAACTCTTGGGTAAAATATCATTTATTTTGACAGGATGCTCAGCAGAGGCAAAGTACAGGAAACACTGCTTCCGTTTTCTGAGCAGCCAAGTGTGTCATCATAACCTGGATTTTAGTAGGATATAAGAAAGATGAAAGTTTGTGCCTTGCCGACATAAAAGTTGGTTGTCTTTAACATTTGTTTCAGATTCTTAGCTTTTTATGTAAAAAATCACCTGCTTTCTTTTAAATGTGGTGTTTAAAACTGTAAAAATATAACTACCATACTTGTATTGTTTTAGGGGAAACATGGGCTGGATTCCAAAAACATTCTTAATAAGTTTTTTTTTTCTGAACTGCTGTTTTCTTCTTATTTTCTATTTTAAGAATAAATGTAAGAATATTTTGTAATATTCCTAAAATCATTCCTTAAGAATGTTCTCATCCTTTTCTGAAGAAAGTTTTACAAGTCCCCCTGTAGTCAATCATTTTATCCCTTAAAACTCATCTTTACCAAAATTACATATTTAAGTGTAATTATCTTGAATGTAACTCTACACCCTTGCCTCATTTAGTATACGGGGTTCTATGAATATGCAAATTATCCCCGCCTCCACTCACTTGCACCAGTTCCGAGATACATTCGTTGATGATCACACGTTGATGTGATTGGTTACAAGGTGTGATGTCAGAAACACCAGCAATTTCAAACTGCGTTTTAAAGACAGTCTTTGGTTCACTGCAGTTTTAAGGAGAAAATACTCAGCAATGATGTTGACTAATGAATTTGCAGCACATGGTTTTTAAAGAGGAATATCTGAACAACAAATGATGTTGAAACTAGAAACGGATCTCGTTTTTTTCTATCAACACAATTGACCTATCGGTAAGCCCCGCCCGCCCCCCTTAGTTACTGTTGCGAACTCGGACAAACAAATGGAGTTTCTTACTGTCAATCAATGACAGCTGTCAGTGTGAAAACCTTGTCCCAAGACGTTTTTGAGAAATTTTAGAAACAGAAGGACCACCTCTGGTCGAGGAGCATTCATGTGGGACTTAAATATGCCATGGATGGATATACGTATAAAAGATTTAAAAATAAAAATGGTGGGTAACAAGATTGATTTGGAAGCGAGGGTTTACAGATCAAAATGCAAGCGGGAGAAGCCTCAAGTTACGGTCGTCACGATCGCAGATCGCAACTTCGAGGATCAACACCGTTCATGTACATTTAAATTAATTTACATTTAACCAGTTTAATATGGAGAGGCACTGAATTGTATACCAGTCTGTACATGATGTGAGAACAGTCAGTTAGATTTGTACGTTAGCATGGACTCACTAAATGTAATTGTAACTTAATGAGTATGACATCCAGAAAATGAACGTTTTCGTCTTCATTGGGATTAGGGTTTAATCCTTAGGGAACCAGGTTACTGGACCCACATCATTGGATTAGTAAACAGCTTAATCCAAAGCAGACATTTTGCTCTGTCTTGTTTGGGTTTAGGAAATGGAATAAAATAAATTCCATTGCCCATCCTCTCAGGATACCTGGAATCAGTGTTACAAGTACTCCAGGCACATCGTTTGACCATTTTTGTAGCATAAACACCATCAAACCGATGAGACCTTCGGATCTTCCAATGTTTCTCTATGCCGCTGAAACTTAAAGATTTAAAGATGTCCGTTTTCCGGTCCCCGTGCAACTGATACTCAACTGCCATTGGGTCTTCTGCGTTCGAGGGGAGGGGCTTACAGATACGTCAATTGCACAGAACATACCTGTCTGAGTGCCCGAATTTTCATTTTTAGGTGAACTATCCCTTTAAGAAATATTTGAGAACTTTTTAAGAATGTTTTAAAACTTCGACTTAGGAACATTCTTAACTTCTTAAAAGGCCCTAGATCTTTTAAATGAGACAGTTGGTATTATATTGAATAATATTGCATACGAAGTGTGTTATGTTCTGTGTTATTGTGTGGATAAATTGAAGGGAACAACAAAACAGAATATCTCAGACAAGTAACTCCCAGTTTATTGCTTCCTCGTAGTAGCTTTCCCTCTCATTAAAAGATGGAGAATCCCTGCTGTACATGCTTATGAGACTCATAATGAGCTTAATTGTCCTGTTGGGCTTTGGTTTGCTTCATCTGTCCCAGTAGATCTGCCTGTTTTTGGCCAGTATTTTCCATTCATTCACCAACAAAAATTCATTTTAGGTGGTACTAGGGATTTAGACGCTTCATTCAATTGAGACCAGGTTATCGCTGTGTTATTATATATACAAAAGGCTCCTGACGAGCTAAAAATACAGCTTTTTTTGTTTTTACCACGCCTCTGTTGGCTTTCGTAATCATAGCCTGCTTGAAAATCTTCCCCAAAACACAGAGGCTGCCTGTGCAGACTAGCTGGGGTAACTGGAGCTGTGCGTGCGTGCGTGCGTGCGTTACCTCTGAGGTGAAAAGGGCAGCAATGGAGCAGGAGAAATCGAGAGAGGGAGAGAGAGAGGTGGCAGGCAGGGTGGGAGCTGAGTGAGTAGGGCTACTCCTTTTTCTCCATCCCCCCTTTCCAACCATTCATCTGCCCACTGGCTGGAAAAGCCTCTGACTCTTTTATGAACATGTGGAACACATTTAACCACCTCAGCTGCGCCCACCCGAGCTGTCTCCACCCTCCTTTCTCTTACTCTTTTCCACCCATTCTGCACGCTCTGCCATTTACGACTACTATTTCACTGCTTTTGCAGTATTGCATTCTTGTTTGATTATAAGACAAGTCATAGTGTTTGCCCTTTCTGTATTTCAAAGCAACAAATTGCAAAAAAGAAAAAAATCAATAAATCTGAAAAATTAGTTATGAGCTCTTAAGTATTTTTCTGGTGTTTCAAAACGTAACTTTTAATATAAATACTGGTGCATTCATTCGGATAAAGTCTTTTCAGTGGAATCCTCCTGTTATAAACCTAGAAAATGGATCCACATGGAGACTGTCTCATCAGATAGAAGGTGCCGTCACTCAAACTGTTAAAAGCATCTCAGAAGTGCCACTGGTCTCCAGTGCTTTGATGTAAGAGATGTAAAGGCCAGCATGGCCCCTTCGGGTTTGTTATTTTATTTATGTACAATACGTTATGTGGGCCACTATGGAATTTTTCATAGACTGAAGCCGTTATCTAGAGATAAAGGTGCAATGGAGCTTGTGCTGTATGGAGCAGAGCAGACGCTTTCCAACTGAAATCAAAATACAGCATAAAACTTACTGACCCCAAGCTTTTGAACGTTTTGAAAGTTAGTGTGTGTGTCAGCAAAACTGTAAAATAACACAAACTGAAGTACTGTTTAGGCCAAAAATAGACGTGAATGCATTTAGTAAACAGATGCCGACATTATGAATTGGTTCAGTTCTTGGTTTGGTGCATAAATTATAATAATGCAGAATGAATTTAATTGAATTTGACTTTCATCAATGGTGTGAGAACTGAGAACTGTGTCTTATATATTTCTGATCGGCTCATCTGTATTCGGCGTACACAGTTATGTCATTTTCAATCAAGCCAGTCTGAAGCAAAAGCATAAAGGAAACTCAAAAGACTCCGAAATGAGAAGTGACCCTAGAGCCCTGGAGTAGAGCGCTCTGCCGTCGTCTGTCAGCCCAGTGCTCCGACAGAATGAAATCACCAATGCAAATCCATTCAATTTGACTGTAAAATTCTGGAAGGCACCCACAATTATAGCTTTATCCTGACCAACAGAGTGCTGAATGCCATTGTGAGTCAGAGTTTGGTCTTTTCTTTTACAACAATTTTTTCTCAATGCTCTAACACAGTCTTTGTAAGAATTTGATTACATTTCAGGCAATACAGAAGATGAGGCATGTGAGGCATAATAGTTTTAATTTTTAAAAGTAATTGTTTTCACTTGATAACCGAAATGAATTGTGCTGTTAACTCTTTCCCCAGCATTGATGGAATTTTTTGTAATTTATGAGACAACGCTTCCCCGCCATTGACGGAAATTTCTGGCTTTCCGTGTTTTTGCTGTTATACGGTAGGGGGCGCTATGACACATCTTCTGAAAGAGTATTGAATCTCCAGATCAAAACACAAGTGAAAAAAGAAGCAGAAACAAGCGATAGCATATGTAAGCAGATGCATATGTAAAATAATGCAATCTTCACTTATGCTTAATGTTATGCTATAGGACTGTGAAGTTATGGGGTTGTTGATGGACTCGATCTATTCCATCTATGTTTTGATCATCATTCTGAATCTGGATGTAGACGTTGACAAAAACAAATTTTCTCAGCTTTTTGCTCAAAATGTTGCTTTTTTTATGAAACTTACCCACATTCAAGTGTCAAAAAGAATGCAGTAAGATAGAACAAGTTTTTTTGTTTAAAAGCAGAGGATCTGTTCTTTCTTTTAGTATATTGTATGTTCAGATATTCATGCAACTAAATATTCTGGGGGCCATGAAAATTGAGAAAATTATAACTAGCACTAGCTGACAACTTTTTTTTTTTTAAACACTGGCGGGGAAAGAGTTAATAAATGTTTAAAATATATTTAGCCACCTTTTTTGTTTCATAGAGCAGTGAAGAAGTAGGAATAAGAACCCAAATGCAACGTTTATCCTCCTTCAGTTGGTCTTGAGGTTAATTGTATCCTAGAATCAGATTTCTCGGCACTGTCACATATTTACACTTAAAAATAAAAGTTTAAAAAGAGTGTTTTTGCAGCAGTGCCATTGAAGAACCATTTTTGGATTGCAAAAGAACTTTTCAGTGAACATTTCATAAAAGAACCTTTTTTTTTTCAGTGTGAAGAACATTTTAATAATCAGAAGAACCTTTTTCCACTATAAAGAACATTTTTATAGAATGGAAAGATTCCCTGGATGTTAAAGGTTCTTCATGGAACCATATGCCAAAAAAAGGAACCTTTATTTTTAAGTGTGTACATCATGACATAAGCATATTATGTTTAGTTTTTGATGGAAATTCCAGATACTTGAAAGAGGCGTACATTTACCTTCTAGGAAAAGTCTAGGGCAACATCTTATATCTGCTCCAGAGCAGCTTTGGTATAAAAGACTATTGTTTTCAAGAGCTTGTCTCTGCTTTTACAGTAAGCCTTGATGGGGTTTATAGGTGGAAAGGACCAGATAGAAGGAGGATCTTGTCTTATCTGTGCTGGCTTGTTTGTTTTCCTCTCCTCCGGGATATAATTGTCAGAGAGTATGGCTGGAAGACCTTTTTTTCCCCTTTCAGATCTTCTGGTCTCCTGCTGTTTTAAACAGCCTGTTGGGACGTGTCTTTTACTCGGTTTCATTCTCAAGATCACGCATGTTCATTTATGTTCCAGTATTGTGGCCAAAATAAGCTGAAGAAGATATCGTTGTGGCTGACATCCATGATCTTTCATGGGCAACACAGTGGGAAATCAAGCTGAGCTAGACATTCAATGATGTTTTCCTGATCAATTCAGGATAAAAGAATGAAGCACATTTGACGTTTAAGACGCCTTCAGTCTGTATTGTATCGTAGGTCTTTTGTTTATTGTTTAAAAATGATTTTAATCGCATTAAAAGAAAATCAATATGTATTTTGCACACTGTAAGTGATACTATAATGGTTGTGTTATACATGCCTTGCAGGGTTGATCGATTTTATTTATCTTCCATCTGCGTGTTTGTGTTAATATGACTGTGTTTATATTGGGTAAATTTAGTGTGATGGTATATGTTATTAAATAAATCATTGATCACATGACAGGCAATTGCGAGTTACAAAGTCAGAATCGTGAAATATAATCTCGCAATTCTTAGAAAAAAAGTCAGTCTTTTTTTTCCCCCTCAGAATTGGACTTTATAACAATATACTATCCTGAGAAAAGTCAGAAACGAGATGCAAACTCGCAATTGTGAGGGGAAAAAAGTCTGAATTCTAAGATAAAAAGTCACAATTATCTTTTAAATAGTTATATTCCGTGGCGGGAACAAGCTTCCATATTAAACTGATCAAAAGCGACAGTAAAGTAAAATTATACTTCAAATACATGCTGTTATTTTGAACTTTAAATTAACCAAAGAATCCTTAAAAAAAAAAAAAAAAAAAATTAAAGTCCCTGTAAAGGCAATTCTAAAAAAAATTCGAAACCCATTGTAAATGATAGAAATGTGTTGCTAAAACTAGGGGGGGTTAATCTGTCTGATTTCCCGATTCGATTCGATTACGATTATTGAAGTCCCGATTCGATTACAGTCGATTTTCGTTTATTAACGATTCTCGATTAGCGATTATTGATTTTCCATTTCACAACAGTAAACGGAAATACACTAGACCAACATATTAGCACCAACATTTTGGTATTAATTGCACTTTTTATTTGTTTGATATTCAATGAAAATGTAATGATGGTTAGTGAGGACATACAAATATGCTTGTTGTCTACTTCTTAGGCAACCCATTATCTTTAAAGTATTTTTTTTTTAAATTCAATTGTGTTGCATTATAATGCAAAGGCACCTGGTTCTATTAATTGACAGCATTAAAAGGCATTTTGTGATTTCCTACAATTGAAAATCTTTGAAGCAAGTTTGGGGGACTTGAAGGGCACCCAATTCAGAGAATCACCCAGAAAATCAAAAGAACAGCATTTATCTGAAATAGAAAGCTTTTGTAACATTAAACAATACCGTTCAAAAGTTTGGAGTCGGTAAGAATGTTTATTTATTTTTTTGGGCGAAAGAAAAAAGAAATCATTACTTTTATCCATCAAGGATAAATTAAATTGATCAAAAGTTACAGTGAAGACATTTAAAATGTTACAAATCGATTATCTGAATCTTTTGTGTGTGTGTGTGTGTGACTATAAATACTTTGCTTTAAAAGTACAAAGTAATGACCCATAAAGAATTAACGTACAATATATTTTATTAACTTTGCAAAGAACCAACAGGAAAATAAATGTGTGTCTGAACTAGGAGCATACTTGTAGTAAATTAATATAACGACTGGTACAGCCGAGTGTTTTTCCTCCTCTGGCTGGAAAAGTGTCATGTGGCTTCTCATTTTTGTCGTGTTTCCGTCGTTAGTTTTATTCTACAAAGCTTACAACTGGGGTGGCTCTTGTCCAGCTCCTTTCCCCTTCAACTTCAGAAGCCAAAATATTTCCACATGTCAGCTTTGAACCTAACAAGGAGCGTGTTTGGATTTACCACGCTCAGCCATCGCGTCTCTGTAATGTGCACGCCACAGACGGTCCGGCCACTGCACTTCCGCGCTTCAGAGTTCCGTCTTTCGCGTTCCGTCAATATTACGTTATTATAAATATATATACATTTTTTTTTTTTGGAAAATCGATTTTTTGACATTTGTGAATCGATTCAGAATCGTCCACGTCCGCATCGCCATGCATCTAAGAATCGATTTTTTACCCCCCACCCCTAGCTAAAACATATTACAAAGACTGTGAACTGTGAATTACTCATAGACAGTAAAATTACTGAATTGTGGAGTTAGACCGTTAAACAGTTTTTCACCATTGCTATTTTCCGGATTTTTTTGGGCGGGGCTAAAACGGGGCTCGATGACGCACTGGAGCCCCTGAGCTCCTGGACACGCCCCTACTTGATGACGCACTGAGGCTGGCCCCTCCCCTAACGAGCACATTCGCATCAGTTCGCCGCTCGATTACTGTCAGTACTATTAGTTACTACAGCCTACAGTTTGCTAGCTAGCTATGCCTTCGACACGGAAATGCGTAGGCTACTACCTGGATGCGATCATGTACTAAACAGATCGGTGTCTTTATTTAAATTTCCTAAAAACGATCACATCAAGAAGAGGTGGATTAATTTTGTGAAGAGCCACCCTTGATGGAGAGCTGAGGATCACCGCCAACACCCGCCTCTGTAGTGATCATTTTACACGGGATAGTTTAATTTTGTCGGAGACAACTGGGATTCACTGATAATCCGCTGTTACTGGTGAATAGGCCCGAACCTACTATCTCCCGCCTCGGCCTTCATCTCCCCATCCCCGAAAGCAGTATCACCTAATATTACCATCGGCAGCTTTCCCGCGAGTGGGCGTGGATTCAGCGCAGCCAGCGGACACGCCCCCAGCGTTTGAGAGCAGAGAGAGCTGCTCATTTTTTCAAGATTTTGATAGCTTATTTTATGTACTTGCCGTCTTTTTTTATCATTCAAATTTGGCTGGGTGGCTAATAACACATTTTTCTGTGGTGTGACAAACTCAGAACACATACTTAATTTTGACTTTACAGGGACTTTAAGCAGCACAATTAGCAAATTAGATGTCTAAAGGATCATGTGACACTGATGACTGGAGTAAAGGCTGCTGAAAATTCAGCTTTGTCATCACAGCAATACATTACATTTTAAAATATATTAAAATGGAAAATCATTATTTTAAATTGTTATAGTATTTCACATTAAAGCTGTTCTACTGTATTTTTGACCAACTAAATGCAGCCTTAGTGAGCATAATTTGTGTGTGTAGGTTGGGGTCAAAGGTCTGATCAGGATAGTGTGGACAGCTGACCCCACTCGACTGTGTGTATCTAGTTGAGTGTTAGAAAGACATAAACCACAGCTAAAGAAATAGACAGGGTCAACAGTCTTGCCCTTTTGTTTTTGCAGTTGTGCTCAGAATCAGCAAAGCGTTTAGAGTGCTGCTGACAGAGCAGTAAAAATATACTCACAGTTCAAATATATTGAAGTGTCCTGCTGTCACTTTTCCTCTCTGACGTGAACCAAACCGTGTTTCATGGTGGGGCCAATCATCAATCAAGATATGGGCTTGGGTTATGGGCTATTGAGTTAATTCAGATAAAGCCTACATGGAACCCATGGACAAACCCATTTAGCCAATACTGGGGCTTATTCAGATAGTCAAGTCAAGTCACCTTTATTTATATAGCGCTTTTTACAATACAGATTGTATCAAAGCGCTTCACAGTGATAACATGAAAACAATAAAACAAAGTTTGTTTCTAAAAGATATTGCGTCAACGTCCACCTTAAGTAAGGCAGATCAATAATATTATTGAATATTAAATGTCCCCAACTAAGCAAGCCAAAAGCCAAGGCAACAGTGGCAAGGAACCAAAACTCCATCAGGGACAGAATGGAGAAAAAAACCTTGGGAGAAACCAGGCTCAGTCGGGGGGCCAGTTCTCCTCTGGCCAACGAAGGAACAGTGCATGATTCGGGCAGCATTACAAGTCAGATTGGATAGGGCCGACATGAACCCAAACCTATGTACTCATGTGTTACTCAAGTCCATGTCGTGCCTACATTGGCCCCACTATGAAATATTGGCTGGGAATGAAGATTCATGTACCAACACTTCAGCAATAACAAATTTAGTGATTTTAAAGTGTTTTATTGTTAATCAAGATTGTATTGATGTAATCAAAGCCACGCCTTGAAAATGTTTTGGAAGAGTGACAAAAGATTTGATGATAAGGTGAGGTGAGTTTCAGTTATCCGCTACCACACAGTTTGTTAAACACGATTGCTTACTCCTTTTCAGCACAATTACAGTCCATTTATGGTCCGTAGTTAGAAAAAGCCTTTTGCAGTGTTTGGGCTCAAATGCTGGTGTCATAATGAGGTTTAGTGGGAGGGCAGCCTCAGGATAAAAAGTGGAAGCCAAGCGTTTTGTGTTCTTCTGAGTGGAAAAGATGGAGTAGGCCTATTTTCTTTGCTTGTGTGTATGCACACGCCGCCAGTGTTTAAATCATCACTATGAATGAGGTTATGGATATGGATGGAGTGTAAAGCTCTTGCTAATTAAACTCAGATATGGGAGAGGGAGACAGAGACTTGGAAAATGTTCCTCATCGCATGAGAGCTGAGCTTGAATCAAACAAACAGAACAGCAAAACCACAACCCTGTTTAAATCTTCTGAAAGTTATTAATAGCTTGTATACTTTCAAAACGATTTCTGATGCAACAGGTGGTGTCATTTTTGCATTCATTTTTAATTTAGCTCAAAGTCCTATTGTTTAACAGACCTGACCCTTGACCTTGAGATTTAGGCATCTCATCGCTTTTATTAATATACTTGTTGCTTCTATTCTTACATTGTCTTTTAAATTACTGATTAGCTTTAAGCTTTTTATGTAGTTTCTTTATATTTTTTCTAAAAAGCTTTTGTGAAAAATGAAGCCTCGCCCTTGAACGAAACGACATGTAACTAGTTTTATATCAGTAGTTGCTCTTGCTCTGCACCTCTTTGCTCACAAGTATGTGTGACAGCAAAATGGTTGGATGAAACCCTGTGCTTTTCAGACAGCTTTTGAGACTGTCAAGTTGTGTATGCAGGTATATGAGACATTCCTCTGATCCATGAAGAACACATCCACTCGTGAATGTCAAGCCTGCCAGGGCAGTGAGAGAGAACTTATAGCGTCTTTACTGCCATCATTGTGTAAATAAAAAATCATCCTGTAAAGCTCTGGAGATTTATTTTTTTTGTCATTACTTATGCCAACATTAGGAAGTGAGAGATGTACAGATACACTTAGTGGAGAAATAAAAGGCTAGTGTGAGAAAGTTTTGGGCCATTCGGAACTGTCACTTGTGTTTTATACCTTGCAAATGTACAAAAGTTACATGTTTTTGATATGTATTGAATGTTGTTGATAATTCTGCTGATTTACAATTGTTTGTAATGGTTTACGTTGTTTGATCGTTTTCTAAAGGATTGTTTCAGAAAGGGTGCAGAATAGTTTAAATGGCGTTACAATGAGGCTGTATGAATAATATGTTAAAAAGCTTAACATTTTATATATAATATTTTATTATTTATTTAGAGACCCAATACTTCTCAAAAGAAGTCTTTTATGCTCACCAAGGCTACATTTATTTGATAAATACAGTTAAAACCGTAAAAATGGAGAATTATTACAATTTAAAATAACTGTTTTCTATTTAATTTTTTTATATATATACATTAAAAAAAAAAAAAAATCTTATTCCTGTGATGAGAAAGCTGAATTTTCAGTAGCCATTACTCCAGTTTTCAGTGTCACATGATCCTTCAGAAATCATCCTAATATGATGATTTGATGCTCAAGAAACATTCATTAGAATTATCAATGTTGAAAACAGTGCTGCTGTATAATATTTTGGAAAATGTGATCCATTTTTTTCACGATTCTTTGATGAATAAAGTTCACAGCATTTATTTGAAAGAAAAAATCTTTTGTAACATTATCAAAGTCTTTACGATCACTTGAATAATCGAATGACTCCTTGCTGAAGTATTATTTTCAAAAAAAACAAAACAAAACTGACCCTAAATTTTAAACGTTTGTGTACAAATGTGCTAAAAATATTTAAGTATATATTTCCCAATAGTTTCTGAAGTATTTAAGAGTATATTGTCTCTGCATCTGAGGTTATAGTTTGTTCCCATTAGTCTCTTAAGGTATAGGACTGTGCAACTATACTCTTATATAATACATTTATTACTATTATTTTGTGGTCTATTTTCGACATAGTTTCTGATTTTACATCCCACCTCTGACATTCTTTTTCTTGCAGTGAGGTAGAAATCCTATTCTCAGATGTTCTTGCAGGGAACTGAAAAACACGGCTAATGATTCTTTCCACTTACTGCCTACAGTACAGTGAGTGTCCTGTTTTAACTCAAGAGCTGCTTTGTCTTTTTCTCTGAAAACCTGATTAAACATCACTGCAGCCTCCCACGATGCCGTGCGAGAGTTTAACCCAAGGACTTACTGAGGCGTTGGACGTTAGTGTTCTCTTGGATGCATGACAAGGACAGTCATACCCTTAGAGGCCATTGAGGAGTTTCGTTTAGGAACGGCACGGTAACTGTGCGTGGTGTCTGGTTGAGTGCACACTATTTTTAAGCCTCTCAGAACAGGAGCAAGGCACCGTTTCATTTTAAAATATAGCAGCTAGGCCCGCAGGCAACGGTCAGCCATGGGACACGTTAACTGCCTTCACTTAGTCTGCAAGGTCTTTTCTTTATCAACTAGTGTGTGTGTATATAATAAAATATAACTATTACTTTTAATAATTCTAAAGCTTAGTTCTCTCTTTTTCTCATTGTCTCTTTCTATCTAGGGTCCCTGTGGGTCCTTTATAAGTCTTAGTTATCAAATTGAAGGCCATGAAAAGTCTTAAATATCTTACACGGTAATTATTATGTCAAGATGTCTTAAATTTGGGAATGAATAACAGGAATCACAATATGGCTTAATACGTTGATTAAAATTCAAAAGGTGATGATTGAATTAAATAAATGTGAGCACTGCACATTCCAAAGTATAAACATGGCGCTGATGCATGTTCACAGTTTAGGAACAGTTCATTGTCAATGAATATCACACATTTATGCCAAGTGATTGCTTGTGATCTACCGTTGATGTATTATGACGGTGCTTAATTTATGGTGATCATACCTGCAAAATCATCAGCTTTTGGGTGAAATTGAGCTTTCTGACATTGAAATAGGCCATGTACGTGATTTGATTAAACTTCTGAAGTTTAATCAATACGTTAAGCCATATTGAAATTCGTGTGTGCATTTGGAAGGAATGTTGTCAGCCAGTTCTCACTCAAAGACTATGAAATTAATAAATGTGTGAAGGAAGTCTCTGATGGGAAAGTTAATACTGATTAAAAAGTAGTGTTTCTGAGCTTTCCACTAGCATTCACACACATGCATGCTCTGTTTGTGTGTGGTGTGAAGATGATTCTGTACAAAGGAGATTGTAATAGCTACTTTCTAGACAGCAGCCTGCCAAACCTTATCTCCCTAACCATGCCTGGCAGAAGTCTCTCTCTCTCTCTCTCTCTCTCTCTCTCTCTCTCTCTCTCTCTCTCTCTCTCTCTCTCTCTCTCTCTCTCTCTCTCTCTCGGTCAATCACAGTTATGCTGTGCACTTTATGGTCTGGCAAACACATGTGAATGACTTTTATGCAAAGTTATCTGTATTTTACATATTGAGTTGCTTGATCTTGCCATCAATTTAACCAACACTATTAGCTCGTGCAAAATATTCTGCTTATCTAAAAAAAAAAACTAAAAAAACTTCTTTTATAAATTTTATAAATGTAAAATGCCTTATTTGGCATACCATATGCCATGCATGAGCCAATTAAACTTGATATACTGAAGTTATAATATCACAACATATAGCCTATGCATTTCAAATAAACACTGTTTTTTTTGGAATCCTGGAAAATGGTATCAGTTTCAACTTTCCACAAAAATATTAAAGGTAGGGAAGGCAAATTTGGAGAGGCTAGCAATCGCGAGCTTTGAAAGCATAAGAGCCACACCTCCTTCAAAACACATGAACACACAGCCAGAGCAGAGTCTGCAAACTAAGCATTACGAGACACGGCGGTAAATTACCTCATGTCTCAAAGCACAGTGTTTCCGCTACATTCATTCGGCCGTGGCGGGCCGCCACACCTAAAATCATCCCGCCATGGCTGCAGCTTCTCAGTGAGGTCCGATATTGTGCATACTATTGTGTTATTGTTAAGCTAAAGGCATAAGAAACATTGTAAAGCACCATACAGTTTTCGCACTATATTCCAAGACTTCCAAAGTCATTCAATAGTATAATGTGAGGTAAAAATGATTTTTTAAGTCGTTAAGTTAAAGATAATGGAAACTCATCTCTTCTCAGTCATTCTCCATTCAGCATTCAAACAGCACGTCGCGTCCGGTTACGACAGTAACACAATGACACTCTCTTCAAGATCAATATTCCCATTATCATACTTTATTTGTAGATAAAGGTCTATAGTTTGCATAAGATGACTTTATCTTACTGGAGTTTATAGCGCTTTCTAAATCATATTCCTTTCTCCCGGGTATCTGTTAGATGAACGTTAACGTTACAGCACTGGAGTAGAGAGCGCTATGAATTGTTCTTCATGCGCACTGAAACTGAAATTTAAAACTGTTAAAAGAAAAGGCTCATATAATACATTAAGCATAGATGGATATAATCTCTTCGCTTTGTGCTTTGTGCTTTGAACTTTTCAATGCGAAGTGCTGCGCGCTGTGACTTCACGTTGCTTCAAGTGCATCATTGTGCGCACGGGATGCGCATAATCGCTTTGCCGCTCTTGTAGGAGCCTTTCATGTTATAATAGAGTGCCGAAGTGATGACGTCACTCTGTAGGCCAAAACGCGGAAGTGAGTTAGCATTTTAGCACTCCCGGTTCCCTCGCTCTAAAGTCTATGGGATTTTTGAATGGGTTTAAATCGCCTGAAATAAGGTCTGTGGTGAACAAAGCCTCTAAATATTTTCACGTTTTGATCTATGACATAGAACACACAGTTATAACCTGCTTGTGGTTTTTTAAACTTTATTGTGTCTGCTTGTGTTTTTTAAAAACTTTATATAAGCTTCAAAATGTATAAATTTTGGATTAACTTGTAAAGATGATCTTGATAGACAAAACGTGTAAGGGTCACAACTCTTTGTTAAACACAGATCTTATTTTTTGCGATTTTCCAAAAGTCTATGGGGAAAATTCATAGCTTTTCGGTCGAGGGAACCCATGCGCCGCTATCTTCCGAGTTGTCCTACAAAGTGACGTCATCACTTCGGGACTCTATGCTTAGGGGAGGTTTAAAAACCTGGGGTGAGGGGGCGTGGTCAATGAGAATATCACTCATGGGCCACGCCCCCTCCCCCTGGCGAAATGGGCCTGCCACCACGGCTGGAAAAAATCCTAGAGGAAGCACTGTATAACATTACAATAATAATGTACATAAACAACTTAGAGCTCTGACTTGTACCGTCTGGCTGCTGCAGGTTCATTTCGCCGCTGATAGTGTTGCCATTGAAATGCTTAAATCCGAGTCTGAGGATGTGAACAGCTCTGAATAGACCATCACGGGTTGACATCTCGTAGTTACGGTTATGCTATGTTGTGAATGCAGCAGAAGCTCGTTGTTTTGGTTCAGGAGGAACTGTAAGGCGGCGGCTGCTGTTTGTTTGCGGCACTCTGTGACTGTGTCTACAACTCTGCATAGCCTTACGTGTGATGCGTGAGCAGGGTGCGCAAAGGTATGCAAATACATAAGTTGACAGGCAGGTAAGAAATCCTATCACTGCATGCGAACCAAATGCAATGATTGGATGACATTTTTTGGTCCTGAGTCTGCCACAGAGGATATATGTACTTTTTTTAACTTTTTACTATTATTAATTGCTATCAGGATGTGAAGAGAGTTTTAACCAGTATAACAAAAAGTGTTTATGGAAAACATTGCCAGTCCTACCTTTAAGCAGCACAACTGCTTTCAGTATTGATAATAATGAGATGTTTTTTAAACACCAAATCAGAGATGGGATGATTTCTGATTTGATGACTAAATCGCCTATTTTGAAATCTTTTTGAATCGTTTGAAACTTTGCATCATCTGAAACGACACACGGTGTCTAGGAGTGTGTTTCTGAAGCAGCTGCCACACTTCTTGAGCAGATTCTTCCAGCCCGCTGCATATGTCACAACACCTGCTGTCAACACTGCATTTGAAAACGTCTTGATGTGTCTGATGAGCATAATGAATGAAGCAGATGGGAATGGGAACAACACCTGTTGTTCTGCGTGAAGCATGCCTGCTTCCTAGAGAAACCCTGAAGGCTTGTCCTGACGTGGCTAACCCTTAATATTGAGAAACCTAAAAAAAATACACCATTTCCAAAACTGGAAATCCCTTGTAAATCAGAAGCTACAAAGTGATAAAGAGTAAAGACTAAAATATTTTTCAAACTCGTACAAGCATTTGATATATTCCTTCCTACTCAGTTTTCCTCAAGTTTTTGCTTTCAGTTCAGCAGCCATAATCCCTTTCTCTTCACAAAAAGAGTGTTGTGCTTAGCTTCTCAAAGTTAATAGAATTTGAGAAGAATTTGTCTGAATGAGGTGCCCACAAGTGACCAACATTTGTTCAGTCTTTTTTAACCAGACATTTTAGACGAGAGGATTTTATATCTTATCCTATTATACGGATAAAGCCTATATGCACGGTCTCCTTAACTGTCTAGATCTTTCACATCAGAGTATGACTGAAGCCATAATTGTTGTCCAATTTGACCATAGTCATCATCCTTGGTATTGTGTTATTGGTACTTAATTGAACAGATTTTGTTCTTTTCTGACAGATGTTTTTGATAGTTTTGCCTCCTGCCCTTTTTTAATATACCATCCGTGTCAGCACTTTCCATAGTGACTTATCTTGCATCTGTCAAGCCACCGACTGCCCTCATGTGACTTGAGTTCACAGCTCTGAATAATGGCAGGCAGAAAATGGAAAGTGCTTTCTCCTATTTTTTATTGTTTATGGTCTTATTCTGTTCTGCAATGTTTGTGCCTCAATGTTTGACCTCCATTCACAGGGTCAAAGGTTAGCACTTGTGAAAATTCACCTCTGAGCTTGTGTGTTTTGGCTGTCTATGGTAAGATAATACTCCTCGGAGTCAGGAAAATGCCCTCGTTTACCTCTTCTCTCTCTGTGTTGGATACTATTAAACACTCAAGTTGACCTTTAAGCACTATGTACTTCTGCATAATGGTGGATTTCATGCTGTTTAGGAATAATTTTCAAATCAAGTTATCAAGCATTTATTAGTCATTATTTATACTGTTCAAAAGTTTGGAGTTGGTAAAAAAATGTTATGTTTTTTATGTTGAGTCTCTTATACTGAGCAAGGCTGCATTTATTTGATCAAAAATACAGAAAATACAGTAAAATTGTTAAATATTATTACAATTTAAAATAATATTTAACTATTTTAATATATTTTAATATATTTTAAATAATAACTATTTTAATATATTTTAAAATGCGTTTTATTCCTGTGATGACAAAGCTGAATTTTTGAGCATCATTACTCCAGTCTTCAGTGTCACATGATCCTTCAGAAGTCATAATATGCTGACTTGATGCTCAAGAAACATTTATTATTATTATCAATGTTGAAAACATTTGTTTTGTTAAATATGTTGGTGGAAACTGAGATACAGATTCTTTGATGAATCAAAAGCTCAAAAGAACAGCATTTAATTTGAATCTTTTTGTAACATTATAAATGTCTTTGCTGTATCGTTTGATCAATGCAATACATCCTTGCTGAATAAAAGTGTATTATTTCCCCAGATGACCTGGAAGACAAGTGGTTAGCTAGCTCATCAAAAAGTATGACTGATGCTTAATGTTTCATAGAGTATTTCTGAATGTTATAATTTCTTTGTCTCCGTTTCATTCTCTCACTTCATTTTCTATTTTGTTATTAGCTACACTAAAACAGAAAATGTGTCGAAGTTTTAAGTAAAACAGGGTTATCGGCTTACGTTTTACAAGAAAATGCTATTTCAGTTTTTCTACTTCAAAATTCCACTTTTAATTCAATGTTACTTGCTGTTTTTTTGTAATGAATTGTGAAATTTAATAGCAATTTCTGAGTAAAAATAGTTTTCTTCCCGGCTGATGTCTTGCCTCCCTACATCATTTTTAATCGATAAAAGGTGGTGTGTATTGTGGGGTTCAGGGGGTTAAAGTTTATAGTCTGGGAACTGAAAGTTTGCTGCTTCACTTTGCAAAGAGTGAGCCAAGAGCTCTCACCATTGTGCCCCTGAGCAAAGCACTTAAACCCCAGGTGGATTTGGCCTGTAGTAAGTTCATGGCCATTCTGTTCTATTCAGACAATTTCATGTTGTTAAATCATGTATGCTCAGATTGAACTAGGTTACTGCAACACAGAACTGAGAATAAACAGAGACCACGTTATCTCAGTTTGGACCCTGTAATCATAAAATTGATGTTAAGTAGTAGTGCATCTTGACACTCCATAATGATTTCCTCCTTATTCTGACCTCTCTTTTTCATGTACTTAAGTCCTATGTCTCCTTTCTTATTATTTTTTTACGTCTCATGCAGCTGGTTTGAATACAGAACCTCCCTCTCTATCTCTCTCTCTCTCTCTCCTCTCTATCTCTATCTCTATCTCTATCTCTATCTCTCTCTCTCTCTCTCTCTCTCTCTCTCCTCTCTCTCTCTCTCTCTCTCTCTCTCTCTCTCTCTCTCTCTCTCTCTCTCTCTCTCTCTCTCTCTCTCTCCTCTCTCTCTCTCTCTCTCTCTCTCTCTCTCTCTCTCCTCTCTCTCTCTCTCTCTCTCTCATCTCTTGTGAAGATGGATGGGTTCTGAGCGGAAGTGGAGTGCAAGGCTTTTGGGTCACTAATTAAAATCTCCAGAAAGCCCATTGAAACTCTTACGCTTGACATCCATCATGGTGTCAAAACTCCTACATATGATAATGAATGGTCTCCGATGAAATCTCATGACTTTGTGAGACTGTGTGTTGTGTGCAGGGGGGGTCTTTTAATTATTATTTTTTTTAAATATAATGTAAGCAGATGCAGTGATGGAACAGATATTATCAGACTATTCTTGTTTTCTCCACCTTCTCTCTGTCTTCTATTTCCATTACCCACTGGGTTTTAAATGTGACCTGTGTTCAAAACTCGATCTATTGTGCATTTTTGGATCTACTACACTCAAAACATATGCACAGATGTGGTGCTTTTCTGTGTAACAAATACACTAATGATTGGATTTAGAAGCATATATGTTTAGTGATTACGCCAAATCTCTGGATTCTTCATTTTAGCTGGATGAATGATTTAGAAATTTAATGAATGACAAGAAGTTTGAATGAAACTGAATATGACATGTTTGCAGAAATAGAGAGGCTGCTTACTGCCAGGATTCCAAAGAAAACAGCTGGCTGGAGTTTGCTGTCGATCTTGCAGGAAAAAAAACATCAAGGCCTTTTGATTGGCCACTTGTGTTGTAGCTTGATAATTGGTTCAGTTTATCTCGATGACTCTTCTCACACATTGAACTATGGCTATGTTCATAATTGCGTGCTATTATTATTTAGAATCCAAGTTTCTTGTATGCTGGAAATGATTTTGCATCACGCAGAGCATTGAGCCTTGTGTTTCAGCTGAGCAGTCATGTAAAATACCTCTGGGCAGTTCTCGAAGTCATCTGTGACCCTTATCATGTGTGTTAACGAAACACAAGCGCTCTGGGTAAACAAAGCCAAATGCCCAGTGCATGCTTGCTGACTCAACCTTTGCAGAGCAGTCGCGATGTAACTAGAGCATTTGAGCAGCTAAATCTAAGAGCATTCCGAAGTCAATTCATTTATTCAGCAGTTGGTGACTAGTTATGTTAAGGACTAGTGCCTTTTATCCCCTTGGAAGCAAACCACAGTGAGTGAGATAAGTAATCTTGAGTAAAGACAGAAAGCAAAAAATAAAAAGAAGGCCCAGAGTCTTGCATAAAATATGAAGCTTGATAAATTCTCTGGATGTAATCTGTCATAACATTTGTTATGGAAAGTTACAGTTTATGTACAATCCATTTGGGTGACAAAATGCAGATGTGAATACTTTACATTAAATTCTATGTTAAATGTAAAATCACCCAGTGCAAGGACAACTATGAATAGACCATGTGTTGTGTGTGTAATTATACATTTTAAAGGCTTTAAATATATTTGAATGGTGTGCAGCTTTTTCTGTACTCCAGTGCTTGCCATTCCCAAAAACGGACCGGTTTTGTTCGCAGAGGGAGAGCGGCCCCATGGGAAGACATGACTCTAAACTTAAATATAAAACTGGGTGTAGTAGTGCCTTAATAGTGCTCTGCTCTGAGAACCGCACAAATCAGACTTTAATAGAGGCGAGGGAGAATTTTTATACATTTTTATGGTCCTCTTGCTTCATGAAAGGAGCATTGGGTCTTCTTTGGGGCAAAAAGTATATTTTTTTTAGCTCGTCTTTTTAGTGATTTATTTAGTCTTGTTTGCTACGCATTTGTGGCATGCATGTACAAATGCATGTAATTCAATTGTTATGTGTTTACCCCATAGACTTCCATTAAAAGTTTTTATTGTTATTATTACTTTTTTTTTTTTATTGATTGATTTGGCAAATTTCAACAATTTTTCACTAAATTTTGCCGTTGAGCAACATTAAGTTATGGTTTACTCCTATATGTTTTAATGACTTTATAAGCTAATAAATGTTGAGCTAATAGTTATATTATATTATATTATGTTATCGTTATATTATCGTTATAATGGGATTTGTCATGAGCACAAATGTGACATTTTAATATAATTTAAGAGATACAGCAGAGATGAACATGATCAGTCAATAACAAGTTAAATGTGTGTCTGTTCCTCACACAAATCTGAAACTTTTTCTGGACTTCAGATGTGATGATTTTGAGAAGATATTTAAAGGGATAGTTCACTTTGAAATTAATTTTTGATATGTTTTAGCTTACCTCTAGTGCATCCAAGATGTAGGTGTCTTTGTTTCCACAGTATCTTCAATTTTGATAATTTTAGGTAAAACCGTTGTTGTCTGTCAGTCATACAATGGAGGTGAAGGGGGTCCAACTCAAAGAGCAGTCAAAATTAAACATTATTTAATGACTCGTAAATGTAAGTACACATTGATGCCCTAAGACACGAAACGAGTGGTTTTTGTGAGAAAACGAACAGTATTTATATCTTTTTTAGCTCGTGTAAGCATATCCATGTCCAACTGATCTGAGAGCAGGGCGCTTCGGTCTGCCCATGCGTACAGCGTTCGCCGGAATGCCCCGGTTCAGGGTTCAAATAAATAAGGTTGTGAAAAAAAATCAACGTTGTCTGTTGGTATATAGAAATCATCTTCCATTGCGATCCTGTATATCTAAATATGTTTAGATCTTCACAGTGTAAGGTAAAACTTCCGAAATCTCTGCATAAACAATGAGTGACGTAAACACGCGCGAGGGAGCCCTTCCGGGGCATTCCGGCGAACCGCTGTACGCATGCGCAGACCGAAGCGCCCTGCTCTCAGATCATTTGGACATGGATATGCTTACACGAGCTAAAAAAGATATAAATACTGTTCGTTTTCTCACAAAAACCACTCGTTTCGTGTCTTAGGGCATCAATGTGTACTTACATTTACGAGTCATTAAATAATGTTTTATTTTGACTGCTCTTTGAGTTGGACCCCCTTCACCTCCATTGTATGACTGACAGACAACAACGGTTTTACCTAAAATTATCAAAATTGAAGATACTGTGGAAACAAAGACACCTACATCTTGGATGCACTGGAGGTAAGCTAAAACATATCAAAAATTAATTTCAAAGTGAACTATCCCTTTAAGTGTGCAGTTATGTGATGCTAACATAATAATCCATGCTGTTGACTGTCTCCATTTTGTTTTTCACATGGATGGCTGCTTTTTTAATAAACAGATGCTACTATGCATAGGGCACTGAGGGCAGTAATTCTCTGTGTTTTACTGGTCATATTTTATAGGTGAGCCTTCAGAGACGCTTAATCTCAGATATTAACTCAGATTCCTTTTCAATCCTTTCAAACAGGCCTCTACAGTGTACTGCGATATAAGGCAGTCTGTATAAAATTTTTTTAAAATAAATAAACCTGCCTTTAGACTCGACTTTAAACAAGGACGTACTCACAACCTGGTTGCATTTACTAAAATGGCATCAAGAATTCTTGGGTTTATTTGTTCTGCACTCATGTCCCACCACACAAGATGTATAACCTTTGGCGTCTGCACTTGCAGCCCTAAATCTTGACAAATATGGTCCAAATCACAAAGCTAGTTGTTTCAGACTGCTGGTCGTATTTAGGACCAAAAAAAAAAAAAACTTTTTCTTTTTTTTTCCACAGGGAGGCTAACTGGCTTCTAGCCTCCTACCTGCTGCTGCCCTTGCCTGTCATAGTTTCCACTGTGGGAGGAACATTGCTTCGCTCAAAAGAACCCCATTCATGCTAAACCTTTTGAGACTGAGATAGAGAGAGTTTGTGTTAGCCATTCAGGCTTTACTTTGAGGGATGAGGAAGCCTGTAGATAAGAAGAGTGTTGAAACTCTATGTTGGGCCCCTTTGTGAGATGAAATAAACGATTGAATGCTCACGGTAAGGGGCATTTTCCCCATTGAAATCTAAGTTCTAAAGAACTATTGCAAATGTTTCTGAGGTTATACATTTCCTTTATGGTTCAACAGTTGTATTTTAGAGTTAGAGGTGTATAGGCTTGCCAGCAACAGTTATGTTTTCAGGTTCTGTTATAGACGCCATTGTATTTCAGCTGCATGGTCTATGAAGCATCAATCTATCTCTATCCATCTATAGATAGATCAATCGGTTGTTAATTGACCTTCCTATCTATCGTTTGTCCATTCTATCTATCTATCTATCTATCTATCTATCTATCTATCTATCTATCTATCTATCTATCTATCTATCTATCTATCTATCTATCTATCTTATCTATCTTATTTATCTATCTTATCCTATCTATCTATCTTATCTATCTATCTTATCTATCTATCTATCTTATCTATCTATCTTATCTACCTATCTTATCTATCTACCTTATTTATCTATCTTATCTATCTAGTCTGACTTCCGCTCTTATCACAGCACCGAAACTGCCCACTTGCTGCCAACTCTGGTCTCCTCACCATCCTCATCCTAGACCTCAGTGCAGCCTTTGACACCATCAAACACTCCATCCTCCTTTCACGCCCTCAGCACCAAATTGGAATAACTGGCTCCGTCCTAACCTGGTTCACCTCCTATCTTTCTGACAGACACCATTATATCTCTATAAACAACTGCATGTCTTCTGCCACTTCAGTCACTCATGGTGTCCCCCAGAGTTCAGTTTTTGGCCCTCTCCTCTTCATCCTGTACATGCTCCCCCTTGGACAGATTCTCCACCAACATGGCCTCCACTTCCACTGCTATGCTGATGACACCCAACTCTATCTCTCAAAGACCATCACAGCCTCCACCCACTCAACCCTTACAACCTGCCTCACTGACATTAAATCATGGATGCAAGAAAACTTTCTCCAACTCAACTGCAATAAATCAGAGATTCTCATAATTGGCCCTAACTCCCTCACCCGACATGCCCAGACCTTTTCCCTCCACACTGATGGCTCCAATGTCACCACCTCCAACTGCATCCGCAACCTTGGAACCATCTTCGATCCTACCCTCTCCTTTGTACCGCATGTCAACCATGTCACCAAAATTGCATTCTTTCACCTTCGTAACATTGCACGGCTCCGTCCCTCTCTGTCTACCACTACAGCTGAAGCACTCATCCATGCCCTCATCACCTCCAGACTGGACTATTGCAACATTCTTTATGGACTACCAAACAAAATCATCAATAAACTCGGCTGCCCGCCTTCTCACCTCCACCTGCCGTCGCGATCATATCACCCCTGTCCTCTACAACCTTCACTGGCTCCCAGTCAAACACAGGATCAACTTCAAAATACTTCTCCTCACATACAAAACACTTAATAACCTTGCCCCTCCATTCCTCTCCGTCCTACTAACCCGCCACACTCACGCCCGTCTCCTCAGGTCCGTTGGTGCTGACACACTCAAGACCATCAGGACTAAGAGCCGGACCTGGGGCGACAGAGCCTTCTCAGCTGCTACGCCCTCCCCGACCACATCAAACAGTCAATCACCTTAACATCCTTCAAACAGGCCCTCAAAACTCACCTCTTTGAACTTGCTTTTTCCCGTTAACAGACTTTCCCAGTTCTTCATCCCTTCACGCCACCTCTCTTGCTTTGCATCTTCTTGTCCATGTACCTATGTGGGTTTTTTTTTTCATTTCTTGTGCTAGTTATGTAACCATGTCCTTATTTGTTATGTTTTATCAATGCAAACCAATAGCTGTAACGCGTCTTCGAGTGTCTAGAAAAGCGCTATACAAATTAAATGTTCTATCTATATATCTATAGTTCATTTGTTCTCTCTGTCTATCGTATATATATCGATCGTTTGTTCGTTCTGTCTGTCTATCATATATATCAGTAGTTTTATTCGTTCATTCGTTTCTGCCCATCGGTCTGTCTGTGCTGTACATCTATCTATCTATCTATCTATCTATCTATCTATCTATCTATCTATCTATCTATCTATCTATCTATCTATCTATCTATCTATCTATCTATCTATCTATCTATCTATCTATCTATCTATCTATCTATCTATCTATCTATCTATCTATCTATCTATCTATCTATCTATCTATCTATCTATCTATCTATCTATCTATCTATTATTCGTTCTGTCTGTCTATCGTATGTATTGATCGCTTGTTCGTTCTGTCTGTCTATCGTATGTATTGATCGCTTGTTCGTTCTGTCTGTCTATCGTATGTATTGATCGCTTGTTCGTTCTGTCTGTCTATCGTATCTATCAGCAGTTCGTTCATTCGTTTCTGCCTAGTGCCTATCGTTATATCTGTCTGTCTGTGCTGTGTATCTATATATCTATTATATCTATATCTATATATCGCTCTACCTCTCTATCTATAGTTTAATCGTTCTGTCTCTCTTTTGTATATATCGATCGATCACTTGATCATTCTGTCTATCGTATCTATCAGTAGTTCGTTCATTCTTTTCTGCGTATCTTTCTATCTGTTTGTCTATCTGCTGTGTATGTATCTATCTATTTATCCATCGTCTCTCTATCTATAGTTTGTTTGTTCTGTCTGTCTATCATTTTATTTGTCTGTCCATCGTTCTACATGTCTGTTGTTTTTATCTGTCCGTCCGTCCATCGATAGATTTCTATTGTTCTATCTGTTTGTGTATCATCCTTTCTTTCTGACTTTCCATCTTTCCGCCTGTCGTTTAGTCTATCTATATCTGCCTCTCGTTCTGTCTTCTCGCAGATTTATTTTCTGTCACTCATCAGAACATCTGCTGATTTTTACTAAGTCGAGTAATTTGCTAAGTGCCCCGGTCAATCGTTTATTTCTGCTGAAAGAAGAGATGGCAAAGGAAGGGAAGGAGTGGATGTTCGTTGCTCATTAGGCATTATGTTCACATGTGCACTGGAGTATTTCCATTTCTAAAAGCTTAAATTATAAATTGTCCACTCTTTGGATTGCGTGCTTGTTCATCGATATGCAAATGTGGGAGCAGTGTATTTCTCCCATTGGGCTTGGATCTTTTTTGGACATGATAATTAAACCTTTTTAAACCCTAATTAAACCCTGATCACTGTATTCATCCACATGCTGTTTCTCTTCCTCTTTTAATATAGGTTCACTTACTTACGATTTCTGTCGGCCTCCAAAACATCTTAAACCCTAGTCATAATTACAACATACCAGGAGTGGCAGTATAAAGACAGCCCAATTCATTTATGTTCAGCCCTTGCTGCAAGTTTGAGTCATTTCTTTGGATGAGCACATGGCCAAACAAAGCATATCCTCCATGTCATCGTTCATGCTAAGACACAGAGCAGTCACAACACAGAAACAGCTGCTCTGTACGTTCAGTTAAGTGTCTTGTTCAAGGGCATAATGATTGAGCAAGATTTGAACCCACGTCTGATTGTTTACTGTCATGTCTCATTAGCATAAGTATTCCAGTAATGCCCAAAGAGACTGTTCTTCCAGTGCTGTTTATATGACTCTTGGTGGAGTCCCTGCATCTGACTGTATACTAAACATTTCTGCTCAGATAATGAGAGGTCAGAGCTCTGACACATAGAGGTTTAGTTGGCGTTTATTATGCGTTACCTTGCACACTGTCTGTGAAACCTTTTGTCAGTGACGTCACTTTTTACATTACTGAAAAAAATGAAAATGAAAAGTAATGGAATGAGCTCCTGTGAAAAATTGTACAAGAGAACTTTATATTAAACACTTCAAATGAGGTCATAAATAAACAACACACATGTGTGATGCCTCTTTTTGTTTATCTGATGAGAAAATAAGATGATCAGCAGTTTGTGACGTGTTTTGAAAAGTGAACGTTGGATCAGGCCACATGTCTGTGGGAATTGAGCTGGCAGATTTTCAGCGAACAATGCATGTTATAGCTCTATTGTGCATCAGTAATCTGTGCCTCCCATTGTGTCCATGCAGAAGAACGGATGGTTCTCAGAGCTGTAGTCCCATAATTCACGCAAATCCCTTCACCATCTCCTCCAGCTGCAACGTAAGAGTTCCCCACAATGAATGAGACTCTTATGCCCGTTCTCACTACATGAGTAGTGTAGTTATCTCGGAAGAATTTTCAGTTGAAGACTATGAAGAATATTGCCAGTGTTCCAAACTAAAGTGTGTTCACTGTGTGAAATTAAAATGAGGGTATTATAGGCATGTTATTTTGAATCGGTTTTGTACTTAAAGACCCCCTGTGGTGAAAATCAAGTTTGTAATGTTGTTTATGTCTGTGGAAATCTGTGAGCCTCATTGTGAGATTGACTATTATGCAGAAATATACAGAAAAATTGACTGTTAAAGTTTTACTCCAGGTGAATAAATCCTGAAATCTTCTATAAATGTTCTAAAGAAAGTGCATCTGTCGATTTTGTGCTGATTTTGCTGTGTACAGTCACTCTACTGTTTCTCTTTCTCTGAAGCTCTGCACAGCTCACCAAACGGAGAGAATGCGCTCGGATTTGGTGTCCTATTTTTGTGTGTATCTGTGGGGAGAGAAAGCAGAACGTCTCTGACACACACCTCATGATTCCTTGACTCCCTTTAACTCTTCTCATGGGAAGACATTATGCTCTCTCCTGTCTGTTTCTCTCAGAGGAGTATGTCTGCCATTCCATCATCCTACTTTTATTCCCGTTTTTCTCTCACAGCATGAAAATATTTTAGCATCTCCATTCCTCTTTTTACACATGTTTTGAGCTCCATTGCATTATGTCGTGGTGCTCAAGAGTATCAGTTTTTCCTCTTTGTCTCTGTCTCTCTTTTAGTAGGTTGTGTGAATCAGCTTTGAATGCTCTCTCATTCTCTCTCACTCTCACTCTCTCTCTCTCTCTCTCTCTCTCTCTCTCTCTCTCTCTCTCTCTCTCTCTCTCTCTCCCTCTGACTTCAGACAGGTCTCTTTTATCTTAGTTTTAAATTTTTAAATGTAAGTATTATTTTATTTATAATATTAATAATATAATATAATATTTATATATTTTTAAATCCATTGTCTTATTCTGCGTCTGTCTGTGAGACATACATTCTTAACAAATCAGATAAAAAAAAAATCTTTTTTTGAATGCGACAGTTTTATCAAGATTGGCCAGTTTTTGTTTTTAAAGGGGTCAAGTATTGACGACTGACTGTTCTTATACTGCAACCAAGCTGCTAATCATCAGAACCCTGATTGGATTAACGTAGTAACATGATAATACTTTTTTCAGCAAGGATGCATTAATCAAGTGACAGAAAATTTTTTTTTGTAGAAAAACATTTCTATAAGTTCTGTTCTTTTGAACATTCTATTCATCTAAGAATCCTGAAAAAAGTGTCATCGTTTTTCCACACAAACATTGAATTTTCACACACAAACATTGAATTTTCACATTTATATTGTAATAAACATCCTTTGCATCCTTTGCTAACATAAGAAGCTTCCTTCAAAACCTTAAAACATCTTACCGACCCCAAACTTTTGAACGGTGTGCAACATCTGACTCCCCATATATTTACATATTAACCAGAAATGGATCATGATGATCAATTAAGCGACCAACAAGTTGACCTTTTTTTTTTATCTAGCTCCCAGCCTGAACTATGGCGTTCGTTTTTATGTACAAGGTAATACAAAGCAGAGATCATTTACATATGAACATTTCAAAGTCAGAGAAGCAAAAACAGCCTGACTGATAAAATGATATAGTTTTATGAACTGTGTTTAAACTAACATTATAAATGTCCTTGAGCACAAATGTTAGATGCTTCAAATACAGCCACTTTAATAGGTTGGTCTTTGCATACATTTCTGTGTGGAGCATGTCTAATGTCTAAGAGACTTAGTCTTTATTATAGCACTGTTGAACTGAAACAAACCCATGAGGAGAGCATGACTTAAGTATTAATACATCAAAAGAGTGATTTTATTCCTAAGATTGTATCTCATCCCTTGGTGAAAGATTTGCTAAATCTGGCTCTTAATTATGCTAATATATATCATTTGTTAAGGGAAAGCACAGCAGTGATTAGTGATTTTCAATACTGTTCTCTCATGTTGCTCACCTGATAATATGCTGCTTTTGAAAGAAAGATGATTAGACTGAAATTGTGATTAAAATGTGCTCTTTATGTGTCTAGGGCTCCGGAATAAAGTGCCAGACCTTTTACTACAGTGTCAGCTACGTGAATATGTATGTTCAAACTGTGTAGCGCGCATGACAGAGAGGGAGAGAGCGAGAGACCTTGCGTGTGTGTGCTAGTGTGCGTGTGTGCCTCAAGAAGCGCATGTAATCGGACTGTGGCGCGCGCCTGCTGCACGGCACAGAGGCGCGGGCGCGAACACTTGCGTTTTTCTATCAGCAACTTAAAATAGGCCTACTCTATCATTTCTGGTCATAGAAAATAAACATCATTCGCAACTACTTTTATTTGTCTAAACTCACAATAACATGAAAATAAACATCATTCGCAACTACTTTTATTTGTCTAAACTCACAATAACATGAAAACGTTGTGCTTTTGTAAAATAAAATAAAACAATCAGTCGCGCTCTTTTATGGTCTCCGTGAACTGGATCGCGTCTCAAAAATGAACTGAAACAAGCCTATGTAGGCTAAAGCATGAAATGTCCACTTTTAAACGAACAAATTCGAATAGAAAGAAAATACAGTCTGATTATGTAATCCATATGAATTTCTTATCTAAAGGCGCCGCATCCGCTTTACAGCGGAGATGGAGGTATGTTTCCAGCCGATTTAGAAAATACTAGTTTATTAATAAACAATTAAAATGCCTCGTTACTTTTTCAGAAACATTTATTATTAATAGCCTATAAATCATCTATAGCCTTAGAAATATAGTGTTTGGCCTTAGAAACCATTTTGTCCAATTTGTGAATATTTTAAATGTTTAATAAAGGGGCAAAAAGTCATAAACAAAAATCTGAAAATACGTGAATATAGGCTATATTTTTGCGCAGCATTTGGTGTAGGCCATAGGCCTACAGTTCAAATTTTGGTGTTCAACCATTCATTTTTCAATTACGGGTTAATGAAATGGATGCAAAAGTACACCGACCAATGGGTCATTTTAGAGCTTGTTCATGATTTCAATATGTTTAAACGAGAAAACAAACCCCCCCCTCAAAAAAAAAAGAAAAAAAAAAAAAGAGACAAATTGGATGGAGGCCACGGGAAAGGAGCAGTTATGGGTGATTTCGCATTGCCTACAGTAAGACCAGAAGCAATATTCACATGCCATTTCATTATGAGAGTAGAGTTTTGTGCTCAGTTCACCTTGACTTAACTTGACTAATTTTTTGAGCTGTCGTCATTCAGCTCAGAGGAGATGTCAGTCATCCTCATCTGGAGAGAGAGGAGGTGATCTCAAAAGTGCCGAAGTAAACAATCTGCCTCTCTCTCTCTCTCTCTCTCTCTCTCTCTCTCTCTCTCTCTCTCTCTCTCTCTCTCTCTCTCTCTCTCTCTCTCTCTCTCTCTCTCTCTCTCTCTCTCTCTCGCCTATTAGCAACTCCTGCTGGAACAAAGGCAGTTCCTCTTTGAGACTGAAGGTTTGAGAGATTTCCACTGAGCCGTCATTACTGCTGCAGCAGCCAAACTGATTTCCTTCCATTCTTATGTGGGGAAATGTATCACACATTTCTTAATGTGTAGATTAGATAGATGGAGAGGAAAATTTGGGCCGAGAGAAAGACAGCGATTATGTTCATTCCTCATCGGTTCCGTCTCTCAGTTTTATTCCTTGCAAGAGGCCTGCGATTAGCGCACATGCACTAATTGCAGTGGGCGTTTTTGTGCTATTTATGCTTTTGTTATACATTGTTAGGACTCCTCACACGTTTGTGCTTTGTTTAAAGGGATACTTCACCTCTGGAAAGATGAATGTGTATTTAAAATGGGTCATTTATGTAGAAGAAATGTAAAATTATTTTTGAATTTGGAGCTTTCTAGGCTGAGAAAAGCCAGAAAATTTATTTTTGGCTTATGTGGACGAAAGACAACAACTCCCAGAATGCACTTGCTTCGCTGCCCTAGGTGGCCACGCCTACCGGTAACAGAGCGCAGTAGTTAAACAAGTCTAGGCTACTATTGAGTCTCCGTGATGAGTCTGCCCGGGATTTCGAGATCGCCCAAAATGTCCGGGATTCTGCTTTTGCGTTCTACAGTCGCCATTCATTATGTTTACTGTGGCGAGCAGGACGAGGCTAGGCCCGCGGGAGAACGGCGCGAGCCCGGTGGTGTGATTACTGATGAGCGACACCTGTGAGATGCACCGGTCTCGGATCTCTCACGGAGGAGCGGGGATTTTCTTAGCAATGCTACCGATCACTTGTTTAGCGTTCATGTAAACACGACATTCAGATTCACCAATCGGAATGAATTCAGTTAGATTGAAACAAAAGGTGGGCATGTAAACAATGAATGGCGAATGCAGAAAGCAAAAGCTGAATCCCAGACATTTTGTATGATCTCGACGGTCGGACATGTCCGATAAAAAGAGGATGAATGGTAACCCCTACTACTCAGCTTTCTCCTACTAAGTTACTCGGTTTTCTCCACAGAACAAGAGCCTGTATAGCTTAGCTTCCAAAACAGATGTCTGACACTGTGTACATTCATAGACAGTAAAAGAAATGGACACAGCGACCCCATTGATTTCAACGGAGAAGACTTGAAGCCCGATTTTTGCACTTCCTGTCTGATGTCTGAGCGACTACGCAGGCTCAAACTGAGCGTGACGACAGTCTGACAGTTGAAAATCTTCTAGTAGCTCTGCCAAGAAAAATCTGAATCACCTAATTCCTCAAAAACGTTGTTGAAATATTTTGTCCCGTTGCTTTTATGGACTCTCTATTTATGGGCTTCTACCTTGACTTTGTGCCTTCATGTCCCCCCGATTGCCTCATAGACAGTAAAAGATTGCCTGCGAGCTTCTCCTCCTGTCTATACGGTAATGTCTCTATTGTGCGACAGAAAGTCCCGTGGTTATGACGCAATCTTTAGCCTATTTTTACAAAAACGGCATCTACGGGGTCGTAACGTAAGATACAAAGTAATGGAGCATTTTATACATTGTCGTGTTTCTTTAGAAATAAATAATCGACAAATTAAGCCTTTGGACGCCTCAGATGTAAAGTTATTCGCTGTCAAAGTGACGCCAAAATGAATGGGAGTCAATGGGATGCTAACAGCAGGTGAAGTTCTGCTACAATGGCGGCTCCCGCGAGGCTTCAACTTCCGGCTGATGGATTACCCCCTTGTGTACATTCTGTGAGTGAGATCCCACCCTCTATGGGCGGGTTGAAAACATGTGGGACAGCCCCTACTACTGGCTGTAGTCTTTAGCCTCTGGCCAAAAAATCCTCCGATGACGCAAAATGACGATTTTTGCGTCATCGGAGGATTTTTTCCAGACAAAAAATACATAAATCTCTCGTCTCAGGGGGATATGTCGGGTGGAAAGCACGGTAATTTGAAAATACTACAGGTTTTCTACTAATACCAAGCTTGATGCTAAATCCTGAAGTATCCCTTTAATGAGTATATGGGTTTATTATGCAAAATCATATCCTGGCAGCATTGATTTAGATGCAAATTAAAACAAAACAAAAATCTTCAAAGGAAAATTCCTGTCTTAGATGTTAAATTAAATATGATAATATGTTTGCACAAAATATTTCCGAGCATGTTCTGGCAGATGTTTACATATGTATATGGCCTATATATACTATTAGTTGAGCAAACGTATTAGACTTTTGGACAGTAAGCAACCTAGCAACACGCTAAAAAACCCTCAAATCAAAACTTAGGAATACTCCAACAAACGGGCCAGCAACACCATTCATTTTTTTGTCTTCATAAAATGTAAAATCTATTTTTTCCATTAAATAACCGCCCTCATCAGTCTGTATGAGTGACCCCGCATTTAGATGATCCATCTTGCATAATATTCACACTCTCTATGAGTCATTCAGGTCAAGGGTTTCTGGATTGTTGAATATAATAGCCTTTAGTGCTTAGAAACACGGCAAGATCTCTTGTGTAAAATTGACTGCTCTGGTCAGGCATGTTTTACTGGTGATTCTCAGCTAAACTAAGCCAAACTGCTTCATTCTGTTCTGTTTGCTGTGCACATATTAATGCCAAGGAGAGACAGGAATTCTAGGTGAAGAAGATATTTCTCATCTGTTTCTCAGATTGTTCATCTCCCGCTCACCGCCTCTATCTCTCTATGCTTCATTCCTCTGTTGGAGTGGATGGATTTGTGTGCTGTAAATAGCAACACCTGTTCAGCAGAGATTAACAGGAAGCAAAGGGTTATTCTGGGCATAAGGAGGTGTCCTGTGTGTGTGTGTGCTGTAGGTTCTGCATAGTGCTGAAACAGTATAGAGGTATAGAGGTTAGAAGATCAGATTGGCTGAAAGAGAGAGAGAGAGACTGAATGTCCCTGTAGTAACTGGAGAGCACACATATGGGGAGGTATTTTTGAACATTAAAAGAGCTTCATAAAGTGTGGTCAATTACTCGCTACAGATAATGGGCATGTGTTTAAAGGGTCATTGATACAGACCTGAATGTGGTAAAATGATTCATTCTTGAAATCTAATGCCAGTTTGGGTAATGCTATCTACTATTTTGGATGTTCGGATTTTACACATTTGTTGTTGCAACTTATTTGGCGCTCCATTTGGCACACTTGACTTGAAAACTGTGTGTGTCTGAACGGGCAAGTGTTGTGAGCTATTTATAACCATATAGCTGTTCTTTGCTGGCTTAAGTTGTGCCACACGTTTGTACAGTAAGTTGGAACGCCTACTCTGGGTTCATTTTCATTCAGCCTTGCTTAGTTTTGTAATATATGGTTATTTAAGCTTTTTTATGCATTGCTAGACAGTTGATGCAAAACTTACATAGATTATATCATATTGAAATCTTCCAGCAACGCCTCAGTCCTTCATAACAGTTATACTCTGTAATTTTTCTCCGAAGAGTTTTGTGCACAAATAAATGACTAGTACTTTTGAAAAATATTGGCTCAGACTCGTATGAAAATCCAGCGCGAGTCATTATATTGAGGCTGGCATATTGAGATTAAATATCCAGCCGGACACTATCATTCAAAGACAACTTGCTGTATATCTGCCCATGCAACATAATGAAACATTTGTGTATGCACCTTTAAGAATATCAGCTTGGTTGAACACTCACACACACAGACGACTGTTTGCCCTCTTTCTAAACCACTCACTCCATCTCTCGGTCTCTATCCAGATGGCTTAGTGTGGGTTTTGGCCCAGACACACATTGGTAGAGACATGCGCGCACACACACACACGCACACACACCACACACACACACATACAGTAATCAGTTTAATAAGGAACCAGGCTCTTAAAACACTATTTACACTATATGTTACATCTGACATTGAGTTTTAAACTTTAGATGGTTGTCATTTGGGTAATGTTCCAAGAAAAAAAAAACCTTTACAAATGCTTTGATGAACTATTCAAGCACATGGCCAGCACATTGTCTTTGTATTGCCTGATTGTTTGACAAAAATATATTTTATTATATGAGGGGAAAATACTTTTTTTTCTTTACAAGAAAATATATTATCCAGCTGCTCTCTCTGGTAAATGTTTAGGGATGTCGTTTTTATGGCATTCTCACACTGTCTCGCGGCATAGTGTATTTTAGTTACACATTTAAAGTCTGTTTATTGAAATCTCAGGTAAATCCAGATACTTTTCCTAGCAATATGGTATTACATAATTCATTGTGTTTCCTTTCTACAACAATAAAGCAATGATTTAGAAATCACAAGTTTAATTAAAGTTTTTCTTTTTTATTTAGCAAGTGTTTTCCATCCATCCATCCATCCATCCATCCATCCATCCATCCATCCATCCATCCATCCATCCATCCATCCATCCATCCATCCATCCATCCATCCATCCATCCATCCATCCATCCATCCATCCATCCATCCATCCATCCATCCATCCATCCATCCATCCATCCATCCATCCATCCATCCATCCATCCACCCACCCACCCACCCACCCACCGAAATGCATGTGTTTCGTAGGCAAATTTACATACATAGACAATCTCTCTCCCTCCTATCCTCTGTACATGATAGATATATTGTCTATTATGTCTCTTTGCGGCCCTCACCATGTGAAAGCTCCCCATTGTTCTGAGGGTCTCTCTCTCCCCTCCCTCACCCCCTCTCTACTTTGATTATGCGGGTCATGACAGGTGATATCTTTCTACAGTCTTTTACACCCAGCTGGATTGTCTTATTTAATCTAGGGGCTTTGTTAGCATGTGATCAATCTCAGCAGACAGACTGGAAGGAAGGTAATATTGCCGAGCTGTCATCGTGAGTCTGACACATTTGTGTTCCAGATGCAGTGTACCTCAGCCAGTGTCACCATATCTTGCTGTTTTCCACCACAGCGAAATGACCCACGTCAAACATGATAGTAAATCAGGCCTCTGCATTCTACATGCTCACAATGATTCTGTTCCCACTATATGTGCCTGTGTGCTGGCATAGTGTGTGTGCATGTGTGTAGATCAGGCCTAATGTGCTTTTAATGTGCGTGAAGCTATGTAGAGAAAGCAGTAAATCAGAGGGAAAGGAGAAGTTCTGCTAGACCAAAACATGATTGTGTAACTCGCCGGGAACTGATCCAGGAACAGACCTACTCATGCACTAATCTAAAACTCTATGAGAATAGAGCTAATCTAGCTGTATTTAACATTAGAGCTGTGGCGTAGTGGTATGCACAGTCTAGATTAAAGGGATAAAAAAAAAAAAATCTGTCATCGTTAACTCACTATCAAGTTGTTCCAAACTTGTATGAATGTCTTTCTTCTGCTGAACACAAAAGAAGATATTTTGAAGAATGTCTGTAACCAAACAGTTGATGGACCCCACCAACTTCCATAGTATTTTTGTTCCATTGTTGGATTGGTGTGTGTGTGTGTGTGTGTGTACTGTTTGTTTCATGTGACCTCATTCATTCAGTTGGACAGGTTTATAGAAATGCTATCAATTGTCTCACATGGACCTTATCTTCTCTTAACAAACACTCAGCTGAATTGAGTCTGACACAAGCAACAGTTGAGTAAACATTGTTTGACTGTGCAGATTGTTCCCCTCTCTCACTTAGACTCATTCTGTCTGGACTTCCGTTTAGGAAGTCGCTAGAAAATGGTTGAAAATGGTTTCCTGCTACTTGGATTCGTTCAACGATATGCTTGAAGATATGTGTGTCTTCACATTCGTGTTTGTGTGCAAATGTGTGTAGTTTTAGCAGAGGACACACAAATAAATAGTGCCTCCTTAGGTCAAGGAGAAAGAAGATATTAAGTCCCAGTACTTGGCAGCCACTCCTTCTGGGTCATTCTCCGTCTAAGCCAATCTAAATGCCTAGATGTTATAAGAATGGATGGGGTTTTATTCTTATCACTCCTGTGTCATTTACTCCTGAGGATTTTGATTCACCCCAGTGACTCAAATCTTTTAAATCAGTGCACCAAAGAGATTTACTCTGATTTGTTCAGTGATATTTTTTTGGCAGTGATGCCATTATGCCAGTAGGTGAGTGTCTTTTGTGTGTGTTATGAGTGAGTGACTGAATCGTTCACTCCAATGATTTGCTTTAAAGCAGTTCATGATGGACATAATATAAATTTTGAATAGTTAACAGCCTAAAATAACAGTGTCTGCAACAGCAGATCTATATTTTTTTCTTCAGTTTTGTCAACTGCTGGGCACGTCTTCAGTCAAGTTTTAGGACAAAGACAAGCCTAAATCCATTACATTACCGTAGTTTTTTTTTTTATTCGTAATGCTTTTTTAAAAAGTCTCTTATGTTCACCAAGGCTGCATTTATTTGATCATAAATTCAGAACAAACTGTAATATTGTGAAATATTATTTAAATTTAAAATAACTTTTCTAATATATTTTAAAATGTAATTTATTCCTATGATTTCAAACTGAATTTTCAGCATCCATTACTTCAGACTTCAGTGTCACGTGGTCCTTCAGAAATCATTCCAATATGCTTATTTGGTGCTCAAGAAACATTGTTTAAAATATTATCACTGTTAAAAACAATTTTGGATTTGTATGTTTTATTGGCTTGACTTTTTTATTGTTGTTGATTAATGTAGTTTTGTATTTTTTACTTGTCGGACCAAAGGGAGAGGCTAATGGGGATCCAAATAAATAAATAAACACATTTACAGAACAGATAAGATGTCAGTCTATAATGGCAAGAGAGATTACCAAAGCCATCACGTGCTTCAAATGTGAAAAACATAAGCAAAAGAACACTAAAAGTCAGTGCACGGAAGTGAACGAGAATGATTGTCATCAAAACAAATCTATAACTTTGAATTGTGCACATGTAAACGGGCCCTATTATCCCCTTTTTTGGAGACTTGATTTTGTATTGGGGTTGTACTAGAATATGCTTTCATGCTTGATTGTTCAAAAAAAAATGTTTACACATTTTTAATTATTACAGCACCTCTCTCCCTTGGCTGGCCTGAACGCTTTGTTAGTTCCTGTTTCGATGAAGCCCCTCCTTCCGAAATAGGTGTGGAAAATTTTTTAGGCGAGGATTTTTTCAATTATGACTTCACAAAGCCCGAAAAAAATGTGTTGTAGTCAAAACGATGTGTTCGTTTTAGGTCTTGTAAAGTGGTTTCTGTTAAATAAAATATGGTCTTTGAGCTTTGTAACCTTGCAGATCTTTTCATGCTCAAACAGCAACATTACAGAATAAATAGAGTTGAAAAAGCGTAATAGGACCTATTTAAGACCCAAGACATTTATTAAAGGGAAAGTCTATTTTCATTTGAATGTTGTTTTTAAAAAGGTATACATTTTTAAATATATTCACTCAAACCAACACTAACATTAAATACATTTGATAGACATTTGTAAATCTCTAGTTCCCGGTTTCTGCATGAATTTGCCCAGCTCTTGATGTTCGGCCTGGTTTTGGCTGTCCGATATTTGCCACGCATGTTACCCACAGCAGCTGCAGTCTGGCCTTAAAATACGCTTGGTAAAGAATGTGATGTGGAGATGGCCAACAACTGCCACTCAGATATGCTCTGTCAGGACAGAACTGCGTGTGCGTGCATGTGTGTGTGTGTGGGTGTGTGTGTTTTTGAGGGGCACACCTGTGGATGTAACTTGCTTTGAGTCTACAAGGATATGACAGTGTGGAGATATTTACAGAGGCTTCAGTGAACAGTGGTGAAGATGTTTGTGGACAGATTCTCTTTGGTCTAAATCTGACCCGGTCGCATTTATCCAGCTTAGTTCAGCCCTCTGTTTAGCTCAGATCCGTTTAAGCTGCTGTTGTTGGGGGTATTCTACTGTTTTAAACAGATCTATATGAGGAAAGAGCAGATGTCATCTCTTCTATTGTCCTTTCAGAGCGTGATAAATAGACCGGCGGGGCTTTGTGACCTTATTTATGGTGCTTTTCCCTCTCATTATTAAGTTGTTTAAAGGGCTAGCAGTGAAGATAATCTCTTTGATGTGGATTATATCCCAGAATGCCCAGTGTGTACCATGTGGTATAGTGTGCTCATTGTTTTTAAACTGGTGAGATTATGCTGGTAATAGTTCTCCTGTAAGTTTTGACCTGTTAGCAGTGTGTATTCAGTATCTTTGGGAGCATTACTCCCTCTGGCTGTGTTTTGACTGATGCTCTAACTTTTGTAGAGGTGATTGCCATGGATTAATATGGGATTGATCTGTATTTGCGTTTCTCACTGCATCTTGTTTGTGTATTCAGAATCTCAGAAAAGAAGTGCTATAAAATTTGTTGAAGTTTCAAAATCAGGGCATGAGGTGAGGATTTGTATGAAAGCTTGTTTCGAATTGCAAGATATAAACTCGATATAAAAAAGTCAGAATTGCAGGTTTTATATCTCACAATTCCGACATTTTTTCCTTGCAATTGTGAGTTGACTATATCTCATGAATCTGACTTTATCACAATTTCAAGTTTATAACTCACAATTTTGAGAAAGAGTCTGAATTGTGAGATATAATAATAATAATTCATTGCATATAAATAGTGCTTTTCTAGGCACTCAAAGCGCTTCACATGGAAGGGGGGAATCTCCTCAACCACCACCAATGTGCAGCATCCACTTGGATGATGCGACGGCAGCCATAGTGCGCCAGAACGCTCACCACACACCAGCTTACTGGTGGAGAGGAGACAGAGTGATGAAGCCAATCAGTGTGTGTATATATATATATATATATATATATATATATATATATATATATATATATATATATATATATATATATATATATATATATATATATGGGGATGATTAGGAGGCCATGATGGACAGAGGCCACTGGGTGCCGGGGTTACACCCCTACTCTTTCGAAAGACATCCTGGGATTTGTAATGACCACAGAGAGTCAGGACCTCGGTTTAACGTCTCATCCGAAGGACGGTGCTCTTTGATAGTATAGTGTCCCCGTCACTACACTGGGGCGTTAGGACCCACACAGACCACAGAGTGAGCGCCCCCTGCTGGCCTCACTAACACTTCTTCCAGCAGCAACCTGTTTTTCTCAGGAGGTCTCCCATCCAGGTACTAACCAGGCTCAGCCCTGCTTAGCTTCAGTGGGCAACCAGTCTTGGGCTACAGGGTGATATGGCTGCTGGCGTATATATATAAACTCGCAACTGTGAAAAATAAAGTCAGAATTGTGAGATAAAAAATCGCAATTACCTTTTTTATTTGTTATTCTGTGGCGGAAACAAGCTTCCAAATATTCAAAACAAAACAAAAATTTGAGCGTTTTTCCAAGTAGTTCAAAAGTTTCGGGTCAGTAAGATTTTTTTTTTTTAAGAAACAAATACTTTTATTCAGTAAAGCATTACATTTATCAAAAGTGACAGCAAAGACATTTATCATTTTTTTACTATAATTCAAGATTTCTATTACAATTAAATTCTGTTCTTTTGAAGTTTCTATTCATCAAAGAATTCTAGAAAAAGTGCACCAGTTTCCACCAAAATATTAAGCAGCAGAACTGTTTTAAACATTGATAATAATAGGAAATATTTGCCAGAAATCTGACCATTTCCTTTCACGTTTTGATGTCTTTTATGCTTAATTTTAGGGGCCCAATTGAATTTTCATAGCTACAGTAAGTCAGTCCAGCACTGGGATACAGCAAATACCTGATTAAGCTAATTATAAGCTGCATGATAGGTTAATTGGTTTATTGTGTGTGTGAATGTGTTCTGTTAAAGGTCTGGAGGAATATTGTGAGATCTTGTGGGCCTCAGCGAATGAGTTGGCAAACACTGCTGAAGCTGATAAGGGAAAACCAAGCTTTGCGTCCCAGGAAGGATTAGTGAAAACTGTCTAGTTCCGCACCACAAACATCCCCCAACTGAGATTAGAAATGGGGGGGGGGGGGGGGGGGGGGGGGGGGGGGGGGGGGGGGGGTAGCCTCTGCTAATGTGCAGGGTCCAAAGTTAAGTTGTTGCTTAACTTTGCAGTCTTCTTAACAATTAACAGCAATCTCTGATGAACAACTTTATTGTAAACACTATATTTGTTCTGACACTGATTTGATCATGTTGCAATTCTTGAATGCATTGTGAACCAATTTGATTTCGGAATTATTTTAACTTATGCACTGACTACAGTTAAATATTGGTTAAACTCAAATTTAGTTTTGTATAAGAAATTCATGCGGAATTGATGAACAACAGTATCTGTAACAGTATGAACTGATATGATTGACATATCAGTGTAAAAGTCAGCACAAAACGGAAGTTGCTATAGTCTTTTCTTCCCTATTGTAACTTCTCGAACAAGAAAAAATGTAGCGCGGGACTTGTCCATCGGGAATTGATCGGATTGTTGTTGTTTACTATTGCTATGATCTCATGTGAGTGATAGGGGTGTGAATCTTCACTGGTCATGATTCAATTCGATTACGATTATCATGTCAACGATTCGATATCTCGATGCGTTGCGTCCTCAATTTTCAATATTACTGCACATGGCTACATTTTCGTAAATGAATACAAGCAGTCAGATATATGAGCTCCCTTTTTATTTAATCTGCTCCAAGAAAGCACCCTTCCTGAATGTAGTAAACATCAAACAAAACTTAAGTCTGAACACAGGAGACAACAGGAGCATTTAGAACTAATAAACACTAGTAAATACTGAAAGCGCATGAAACTGTCAAGTAGTGTACAATAACGCACATGCTCACATGCTGTAAATGTTAAAACCATAGACTGTAAAAAAAATGGACGTAAAGTTGGGCATTTTAACATGAGGGTCTATGGGATTGACTCTCTTTTGGAGCCTATCTCTAGCGGCCAGTCGATGAACTGCAGTTTAAGTCACTTCCGTGTTGGATTCAAGAGAGAGACTGGAAGGTTGCCGCTTGGTTAAAACCATAGACAGTAAAAGAAATAAACACTGCGACCCCATTAATTTCAACGGAGAAGACTGAAGCCCGATTATTGCTCTTCCTGTCTGATGTCTGAGCGACTACGCAGGCTCAAACTGAGCGTGACGACAGTCTGACAGTTGAAAATCTTCTAGTAGCTGTGCCAAGACAAATCTGAATCACCTAATTCCTCAAAAAAGTTGTTGAAATATTTTGTCCCGTTGCTTTTATGGACTCTCTATTTATGGGCTTCTACCTTGACTTTATGCCTCCATGTCCTCCCGATTGCCTCATAGACAGTAAAAGATTGCCTGCGAGCTTCTCCTCCTGTCTATACGGTAATGTCTCTGTTGTGCGACAGAAAGTTGCGTGGTTATGACGCAATCGTTAGCCTATTTTTTACAAAAACGGCTTCTACGAGGCCGTAACGTAAGATACAAAGTAATGGAGCCTTTTATACATTGTCGTGTTTCTTTAGAAATAAATAATGGACAAATGAAGTCTTTGGACGCCTCAGATGTAAAGTTATTCGCTGTCAAAGTGACGCCAAAATGAATGGGAGTCAATGGGATGCTAACTGCAGGGGATGCTAACTGCAGGTGAAGTTCTGCTACAATGGCGGCTCCCGCGAAGCTTCAACTTCCGGCTGATGGATTACCCCCTTAGTTTGATTACTCGCTTTTGTTACGCCTCCATCCACCATTTTACACTAGCGCGAGAATTACTGCATCGGTGCAGAATTGTTCACGTCCGCATCACGATGCATCGATTCATTTCAACACCAGTGAGTGACAGGTTGTCTCTCCGAAAAACGGGTCATCAGAGAAGAGAAGACATGTCATTGCAAGAGTAAGGTGAAGCACATGAATTTGAAATAAATAATGATATAGAGATAAATCATTTATAATAAATACCGCAATATTTCATAAAAAAACAAACAAGATTGTCCATTTTGATTTCATGGTGACTTTAAAGCATTTATTAAGTTGCAAATCCTACAAAGTCACCATTAAAATGTCATTTTTACGTATCTGAAGCTTGGCAAGTGTTAGGTTAAGCTGAACCTAGTGTGTGTACTCGTACACGCCAACACGCATACTCTCTGGAGCAGTCATTTACTTTCATAAGATTCTAATGAGGGAAATGTAGGGCAATATTTTTTCTTTTAGCACGGCTCTACTGGAAGTCCTTCTAATGAATAACGTGTTTGATTTCTCTGTTGTCAGAAGCTCCAGGGTGGATCTGTTCACCACACAACGTTAGCGTCTCAACATTCCCTCAGTAAGCACCTGTCTCACTGATTAATGATCTCCTGCATTCAAGCCCGTCACCATCTTCCTCTTTTTCTGGACTCCTCTGCTCCAATATAAACCATGTAGATTTCACACGTTGATTAATGAAACAATGTTTATAGTAGATACAGGACTCCCAGGGTTCAATAATTGGCCTGTGGTGCTTTGGAATAACTCGAGGATTGAAGTGAAGAAAAAAGGACAGAGAATAGAGGTGTGAATTCAGTTGTTAAGACTATCTTATCTCTGCAGGCATAAGATTGCATCCATGCAGTAAATGCGAGGACAAGAAAATGCGTACAACAAACATACCCAGCATTGATGTTGCATTTTCAGCACAGAAACACTCTGACAGATATGATAGGTGGAACTTCAAAAGCTTTTGCCTCTATCCTGGCACTTAAATGTGTTATTTGTGTAGTCAGATGGGATCTACATCACTGAAAAACATCCATTATCCCAGTGCATCATGGAGGTGTGTATGCTACATATCAATGATGCCACATGCATATACAGGGGGAAAACTGTTTGATGACTTGCTGTCAGATCCAAGCAGATATCGATAGATATGTATTACTGGTTGTTTTTAAGACATGTATAACACATATTATTATGTTTCATACTTAAGATCGGGGATTTGAACAATTCAAATCCTAAACTGTATAATGCCTTGGAAACCACCTGCAACATCCCGTCAGTTTTTATTTCATTTTAATATTAATATTTTATTTTATTTTACCACTGTAAGTATGAACATTAGTAATTGTGATAACTGCCTTATCAAGCAACACTAATAAAATAGTTTGTTTGTTCATTCATTCGTTCATGTATAAAATATGTATTTTTTAATAATTAATTATCTTTTATTATTAACCATCAAGTAAATGACCAGATTTGTTGGGGCTGTGCTGTCTCTCTCTATCTCTTAGTTTCTAGCATATTTAATGTATTTTATTTTAATCTCTTAAAGTTATGAATTACCTAGCGTCGGTTTAAAAGATGTGTGCTCCCTAAAGCTGTTGTTGACAGGGTTGTTCCTTTTATCTATATTGATCTTGTTGGTGAATTATAATCCTCCCAGATAGATGGCTCCTTAAAAGCGACGCCTTTGGCACAGAAATGCTAATGTTTGTAGCAGCTAGGCATGAGACACTGCAGGGAATGTCCTAAATTAAACCTAATATACACCCCTCCAGCACAGCCCTTGGGTTGTTAAAATGCCTGTGTAATTTACACTAAAACGGGGATCTTGTATACAAGAGGCTTGCAGGTAAATCTAGGTTTAGGATCCGGGCTGCTAACACAAAGTTCTCTAGTTTAATCCTCAGGGGTGACCAATAAAATGGCAATGAGAAATGGCGATTTCCATTGAAGCCCTCACTAAAGAAATGAACCTTAGATTATTTCGTGAAGATAATAAATGCACTTGTAGTCATGTTGTTTAAATGCAATAATGCATACTATAACAATTTCACTGCTTACAAGTATGTACACAGAGGAGGAATTGATGAATTGGTCCAATCTTGGCAATATGAGAGAATTACGTGTTTTCAACACTTTGTGGATGGCTTTATATGACGATGCTCCTTTTCCACAAAGCAAAGTCAATAGAATGGGTTTGCCAAATCTGAAAGCCGTATACATTTACTGTGCATTTGGCAGACTGAAAATCCCAAGCAAATTAAATTGCATTCAAGTTATACATTTATAGTTCATGTGAGTTTAAGATGTTATAGCTGCAAACGGTGGTATTAATGGCCATACTTTCTAAATTAAATATGTAGCAACTAGATATGTGTATGGTGATTGGGTGTTCGGTTACTTTTAGTTTGCGTAGTGTATTTAACAAAAAAATAGACTAGATAACGAACTTTTTTTTTGTGCAAGAAAACATAGTAATGGAAATATGGTTCACAGGGGACGATTTGAAGTTCAACAATAATTGTCCTGATTATTCTTGAGAGTGGTGATTTTTTTTTTTATTGATTTTTTTTTAATCAAAGTGATGTGGTTGTGATTCAAAGGAGATTAATTCAGAGCTTATTTTTAATATATTTCAAAATGTAATTTTACTTTGATGGCAACGCTGAATTATCAGCAGGCATTACTTTGGTTTTCAGTGTCACATGGTCCTTTAGATCATCATTCTAAAATGATGATTTGGTGCTCAACAATTATTATTAACATTTAATATTATTATTATCAATTTTAAATGTATGTGTGTTTGTGTGGCCGCCAAGCCTTTAGCATGTGAAAACTACGAAATAATGTGCCGACCTTTAAAGAAAGATTCTAAAGAATCTCTGTATTCTCTTTCAGACGAAGGGCACTTTAAGACTTCATGAACGCAGCCTGTTGTCTGTCCCCCATAGAGCAAGACGCTTGCAGATCAACTGATCAAGGGTTATTGCATCTTACAGGCAGAGTATTTATTCCATAACTTCCCTGACGTTCTTGTTTACCCCCAAGGAGCTTTTCATGCGGCCGATAAAACAGGCTTTTATTTCTTTGCCCACGGCATGGACTGATTCTGAGGTCGCCCGTTTGTGATTGGATTATTCGTGAAGGAGTAGTTATTCCGTCTGTTTTGCTCTGTTGTGTCTGAGGGTGGTGAAACTGGCCTCTTTGTCTTTATCATTCTTACCTTCCACTTCATTACTGCTTTGTATTCTCAGGACTGTGTTGTTAGGTTTCTGAAAAATTGAGTAGAAAACTGAATGGAATGAGTGTATCGTATCGCATCGCATCGCACCAGTGAGATAAAGGTGACACTATCCGAAGAGCCATGGCATTCCTCCAGTGCAGACGGAGTACGAGTTAGTGCTTTTCCCTCGGGTTCGAGAGAATGGTACTGTGATCTACTGCCTACAGAGAGAGAATAGATGTAGCAGGGGAGTTTAGAGAGTTATAGGTCATTCCAGCTTTAAAATCTGATTGGATGAGGTTTGTTTGAAGCTGCTGTGGAATAGCCAATATACAGTAACAGCTGCTTGGCAACCAAACGGTCTGCAGTCAGGCTAATGGACTATATTACTTTATTGGAAATATTGTTTATTGTAATTGCTGCTATACTTAAATGCAATTATGTGTTGAACAATGCTGTTTTTATCAAATAAATCGGGTAAAATCACTGTAAACCATGTCCTTGAGTGGCTTGTTGTATTATTTTGCATCAGCTGTATTACTCACAATCAATTCACGCACACATACCTTAGCATAGGCAAGAAATTAAATCTCAGCCATTCTCAAAGACTGATAAATCTTTCTTTGGATGACTTTATTCACATTGTAGTTATACTATGAATATATTGTAGATTTATGGACCTCTAAAATAAATGTGGTTGGTCCTTTCACATGTCGATCCAATGGCGTCTTACTGTCTGAATGGGCGGTTCTTTGCCAGAAAATGAAATGTAATAGACTCAGGTCCAAGTTTAGAAATGCTCAAATATATATGCTCTGCTCTGCCTGTTAACCCATCTTAAATGAGAACTGAGTAGAGTTCAGTTAGAGGGTGTATTATGAAAGGTGCTATGGGAGGACAGATAGTTGTGGACTGCAACATGTCATCTTGCTAAATGTCCTATATTGTATGTGTTGGGCACCAGTAGTCTACCCATAAGACATTGCCACGCTCTGTTTGTGAGTTGTGATCAGTTGGTTTGTTTAATAGCCACTAACGATATCTATATGTTTATGGTTGATATAATTTAGCTAATACGGGAGCTGTACATAAATAAATATTTTATATTGTAATAATAATAATAGAACATTTTCAAATTACTATAATAATTGATTTTATTATTATTAAATATATTATTATTGTTGTTATTATTAATATGTATATATTTAAATAAAATAAAAATAAAATAATTATTATTAGTAGTATAAAATTATTACTGTTGTCATTTAATTTGTGCAAAACAAGTATTATTATATAATAATAATTTTAAGTATTGTTATCATTTCATTTCAAACAATGTTTTAATAATAGTAGCAATAATGATAACAATAATCAAATAATAATAATATTTATAATGTTCACATTTTGACCCAAGGGGGATTTAATTAGCTATAGTTATCAGCCAAAATGATGTCCTTATTGATTGGTTTGTCATTAGAGTCAAGATATCTGCACAAATGTGACTTTACTTTATCAAAATATTCTGTCAATAATCAGCATTAGGTTGCTAATGGTTGCATAAGCTCACAAGTTTTCCGAGGTTTGCATGAATCATCTAGGGATTCGATTAAATAAAAAAATGAACAACCTCTGGCTGTGAAATGATCAACTTTGAGCTATAACATTCTTCTGTCTCTCTTGTACCCTCTCAGGTGCCCGTGGTTAACCAAGGCCATCTCCCCTCTTGTGCCTCTATACAATGGCATCATCTTCCTCTTTGTGTTGGCTAACTTCAGCATGGCCACCTTCATGGACCCTGGAGTCTTTCCCAGAGGTATGATCCTGTCATCTTTTAAATTTCTCAATTCAAATATCTGAAGATTAGATACAGCAGTTGCTCCACGATTAGGACGTCTAGAATACTGCAAGACTCAGATAATGTTGATGTGAATGTTGAAATTTCCTTCTGTTTCTCTCTCAATCCCAGCGGATGAGGACGAAGACAAAGACGATGATTTCCGAGCTCCGCTTTATAAAAACGTGGAGATAAAGGGAATTCAGGTGCGGATGAAGTGGTGTGCCACGTGCCACTTCTACAGACCTCCGCGCTGCTCACACTGCAGCGTGTGTGACAACTGTGTGGAGGTGAGACGCATAGGAACACGCATACCAGCATTCCTGCGTTATATAAAATGATCACGATGCCAGCACTCTCACACATACATACTTCCCTTCTCACTGTAGGACTTTGACCACCACTGCCCATGGGTGAACAACTGCATTGGTCGGAGGAATTATCGCTATTTCTTCTTGTTCCTGCTGTCTCTAAGTGCTCACATGGTGGGCGTATTTTCTTTTGGCCTGCTGTTCGTGTTACACCACCTTGAGACTCTGAGTGCACTCCACACAACTGTGACGTATCCTTCCACGAAGAGCAACTATGATGAAAGCTCATTTAGTTGTATTTAATAAATTGATTTACCTAGCAATTAAAAGTTTGGGGTAAGAACGATTTACATATAATAACAATAATTACTAGTATTCAGCAAGGATGTATTAAATTGATCAAGAATGCCAAAAAAAAGTCATTTATAATGTTCTATTCTATGTTCAAATTCTATTTCAAATAAATGCTGTTCTTTTAAATGTTCTAGTCCTGAAAAAATCCCCGTCTTACAGGGCCCACAGTGAGATCTCATTGGCTCATAATCCTGCTCCACTTAGCTGTGTATGAAAAATAAAAAATGTTCTGATTGGCTGTGATTTTGTGGGCTCCTTGACTCTCCTGCTGTCTAGTCTTGTGGTTATGTGTGTGACTGGCCTGTTCTTCATCCCTGTTATGGGTCTCACTGGGTTTCACATGGTTCTTGTAGTCAGAGGACGGACCACAAACGAACAGGTGAACCAAATTACACAACACTAAATATATGTATCTGGTCTGTGTAACAACATACGCATATGAGGCAGAATCGTAGTCACATGTTGCACACTCACTCAGAATCCCTTTGATGTCTTTCCAACTTGATTGCCTTCTGTTGTTAGAGCATGACATCTGTTACAAAGGCTGTTATTTTCAATGCACATTACGGTCCTTTGGGTCAAGGACAGTTGTTTTCCACTCTCCTCAGTACGCTGAAAGTAGAATTCCTCTCTCTCTCTCTCTCTCTCTCTCTCTCTCTCTCTCTCTCTCTCTCTCTCTCTCTCTCTCTCTCTGTTCTCAGGTGACAGGAAAGTTCAGAGGAGGAGTGAATCCATTCACTCGGGGTTGCTGTGGCAACGTGAAACACGTCTTATGCAGTCCGCTTGCTCCTAGGTAAAGAAGAAACTGGCTTCTGCACACACATATATTCATGTTCATAATCAGTCAGAGTTGCAAGCACACACAGTACACACATACCTGAAGTGTGTGAAAGACACTGGCCATGGTGTGTTCCCCCGGCCAGTTTAAAGCAGGACTAGGTAACTTTTCAACCTTCATAATATATTTCCAAGTCTCTTGTGATGGTACATCGACTTACAATAGGTTGAATGACACGTCCGCCATAGTCTGACGGGGTCTGTAGCGTTTTTAATCGTACTTTTAAACTTCGGGTTTCGGGTAGTATCCGGCGAACAAAGAGAAGTACAAAATTCGACTGCTTTACGGCATATACGTCACTTCCACCACCACCCCCACTTCCTTAAAATCGGACGTGCGAGCCAAATGTTATAGTCATGGCCGAAGCAGCACAGAAAAACAAGAAAGCAAAGGTTTTATCGGAGCAAAGCAAAAAGAGAAAAAGCGGACTTGGCCGTCATGCTTGCATACTATCTCTTTGTTTTTTTTGTCTGCCTGACTATGTTACGGAAGCTATCTTATCCTCCGTTTATCTTCATGAATCAAGTAATGATAGTAGCGAATTATCAATCTGGTAGCTAGTAAACGATATTCTAGTTTTTGATGGTTAGCAATAGCATTCTCGTTCTGATTTGAACTTTGCAATCGATGAAATGCAAATAGCAAATGTTTGACCTAAAAAGTGTACTCCTCAACATGTACAAAGAAAGGAGGAAGATTATTAATATTATCATTGTGTTCATAGCTTCTCATTATGTGTAAAGTTACTTGATTGTGTAATTTCCGATTATTGATAGCTACAGAGGCAAACGTGATTCTTGTCGCAATTTTTTCGGATGACGAATTTTTTCACCCTCATGTTGTTCTTGTGCAATACTAAATAAAATCAAACAAATCAAATGAAAGCCTATGTCTAAACGGCGTGTACAAGTTTGGTAGGGGCTACATTCTTGCAAGTAAATATATATAAGATGTACAAAATCATATTTTAGGATACCTAACATGTCTGTGATATTTGTTTATTTGTCTTGCCTCAACCTATAATGCAAATCGATTTGTAAAATTTGCAGATTCATTTATGGTAGCTTGATATTATAATATTGACGATATATGGTTATTATCTACCACTCAAACATTGCATTGACGTATCATGTAGATTCAGTAAAACGGTAACCAATAGACTAGGCTACTGTAATGACGCTGGCTTGTAAACGTGATCATCGCGATCATTTGTCGTTAGAAAAAAAATAACACCCATGAAATGATATTCATATGACATGCTGAAATATATGCCACTGTACCTGGGATGAAGACATTTCACACACGACGCAAGCAGAACACCTGCATGTGACCTCCTCCTACAGTGTTCAGGGCTATCATGGTTGTCAACAAATGCACGTGCGTGTAGGATGACAGAGTTTACGACAGTAGTAGAGGACAATACTGTTTCCCAACTGTAGGGGGACCCCGAGAGCAAAAGTTACCTGGTGTTACTTTAAGTGAATTTACATTAGGTTGCGTTATTTTCCATTTGCAAAACAGGCAGGATTCAATGAACATTACGCTTAGGCAAATGCTACAAAAGACCTATGAAGGAACAACTTAACTGTGTACTCAAAATTTAAAATGTTAAAGGGGCTATATGTAAGAATTTTCATGTAGTAATAATTTTTTATATTGCCAACGTGTAAACCATTTGTAACAAAATAAAAAAAAAACGAGACCTTTGACTTCTTAGGTTGTCTATGAAAGCCTGTAGAATGATTTTTATGACGTTTTTGCTGAGAAAATCAAAAGGATTGGACGTTTATGCTCGCTCCTGGGAGCCTTTCTTCCGTTTAGTAACACATGAAATGAATGCTTATACAATGTTCAGGATAAAGTCGAAAGGTCTATTCTGTACTGTAATGTCAATGTGTCATATAAAGAAAAGGAATTAATTCAAACTATAGCCTCACATAGCCAGATCTATGTAGTCTATCGTTCTCAAATATACTTTATAATCAAACAATTATTACGAATTGCAGAGCTTGTGCAAATGTATCCACATCGATATGATCAGATGCTTTCTTAACTGCTGTTTTCTCACCGCTGGCATTTTTGTTGTGTGCTTATTTTGTTATTGAGAGGAAAGCGCGCAGCACAAAAGGAAATATGCTTTAAAATAAATATGTGTGACGCCGTTAATAATTACCGTAACAAATATAAACAGAAGACGTAGATGGAAAAAATAGGTTTTTTATCATTGTAGACAATCTAGAGGGGGTTTCAGAAGAATAGAGGTCCATGGGAAGGTAGATTGTGTCCTGTTTTTCTTGCCTGTATTATGACACTCCGAGCAGGAAGAGCGTATAGCACTGAAGACTTGAAGCAGGTCATGTAACAATGGGGAGAGAGAAAGTGATTGCCGTATAAACACAGATCAGGGCCAAGGTTAATGACTTGTTAAAACTCGTTTTCGGCGTCTTCAGAAACAATAGAGGACACCCTTTGTGAGGTCAAAGCAGAACAAAAGGAGATTGCTGTAAACTTACTACTTTTTTCCACAGGACAAATTAAAACGTTCCTTGAATCAGAAATAGAAATCATAGAAGTTGTTCAACAAAAAATAAAAAACTTGTCATCATTTACTCACCCTCAAGTTGTTTCAAATGAGTATGGCTTTCTTTCTTCTGAACACTGTCTGATGTTTTCAAGTTTAAAAAAGGACAAGGCATCATAAAAGCGATATGTTGCTTTATGTATACTTTTACACTATAATACCATGTTCCAAAGCCTCTGAAGCCATAGAATAGCTTTTTGTGTGGAGCGCACCAAAATTTAAATGGTTATGAACTGAAAATCTCCTCTTGGCACAAACATGAGCGTTCATAGGCGAAGTAACAATATGATTCATGAGCGAATCATTCTTTTGACTCAAGAACTCGAGAACCAGATCCGTCTGTTTTGTGAATGAATCAGACTCTTAAGAATTGAAGCTATCATACGCTACCGTTCAAAAGTTTGGGGTCAGTAGGATTTTTTTTTTTTGTGTGTGTGTGTGTGTGTTTTTAAAAATTCCCTTATGCTCGCGGTGGCTGCATTTATTTAATCAAAAATACAGTAAAAAAACTGAATATTGTGAAATATTATTACAATGTGAAATAACTGTTTTCTATTTGAATATATTTTAAAATGTAATTCATTCCTGTGATTTACCAAGCTGAATTTTCAGCATCATTACTCCAGTCTTCAGAGTCACATGATCCTTCAGAAATCATTCTAATATGCTGATTTGGTGCTCAAGAAACATCTCTTATATTATGAATGTTGTAAACTGCTTAATATTTTTGTGGAAACCATAATAGATTTACAGCATCCTTGCTGAATAAAAGTATTAATGTTTTTTTTTTGTTTTTTTTAATGACCCCAAACTTTTCTAAATCTTCAGAATGTAAGCTTTTCATGTTCCAAAGAAGAAAGTAAGTCGTGTGGGTGTGAAATAACATGAATGAACATGAGAAAATGTCTTTTTTATCAAATATTTGTTTAAGCATTAAAGAATTTGGCATACACTGATTAAGTCTGACCCATGAATTTATATGCTTTATCTAAAAATATGTAATCTGTGTGGTTTTGAAAAGCATTTCAACACACATCATGTCATCGGTTGTATATCTGCTCTACAGGTATATCGCTGATCCCAGGAAGAAAATTCCTATCGCTTTGAAACCACCATTCCTCCGCCCTGACCTCTCTAACCGACACGTCACTGTAAAAGTCAGTGACAATGGTATCCATAGTAACATCCTACGAAGCAAAGTGAGTCAAAAAAAAAAAGCTTTTAATTCTGTCTGCCTACAACCTGGAATTTCAACGGTGTTTAATCATTTCTGTTATTGTAGTAAGTGCCGCTACACCAGCAGTTCATAATGTCATCAAAACAGGCTCATCATTTAGATTTCAATGAAAACTGGAATTATTCAAATGCATGGTGTCCTCATTTTTAGACGAACAGTTTTAGGAATGTGGTGCCTGTGCCTAAATCATGCTTCCCAAAATAAATAGTTTTTTTGTGCTTTAGTCTAAGACTAGTCTGGATGGTGTGGATGATAAAAGTATAGATAAACAGCCACCTCTGCCACCAAAAGCAGATCGCTCCAACCAGCTCAAGAGTCAACTCACCTCCAGCGAAGGCAAGTCACTCATACTCAAATGGTTTGATGTTAAGTAGTTTTTTTTTAAGCAGTCAGCACCAAAATGTTGCAAAATGTATTTGTTGCTGTGATTATTTATATATTTAAACATATATTTGGCTTGTGAGATTTTTTTAAATGCTACTTAAAAGTATTTAAAAACGTGACGATAAATAAAATATTGTATTAATCTAATTTATGTTTTCTGCTTGTGAAAAATCATCTTTTTCCAAACTGCACTTCTACTGCCATCTGGTGTTGCATCATATTGCAGTACTGTTGAGTCATTCATTTAATTTGTGCCACATTTTCCAGAGAGTTCCCTGTCCAGCAAACCCACCAATCCATCTACCCCAGCCATGTACAAATACCGACCTTCCTTCGGCACCATTCCTAAAGTGCACTATCACGCAACCGGAGAGAAGGTGAGAGTCACAGACTAAAACAATGTTTTCAGCAATATAATAATATCATTTACACTATAGTACTGTTCAAACGTCTGGGTTTGGTACTTTTTTTTTCATGTTTTTTTTTTTTTTTGCATTTTTTATTTACTTTTCTATTTATAATATATATTTAAAATATAATTTATTTCTTTGATGGCAAAGCTGAATTTTTAGCTGCCATTAATCTTCAGTGTCACATGATCCTTCAGAAATCATTCTAATATGATGATTTGGTGCTCAAGATTTGGTGCCTTGCCTTAATATTTTTGTTTATACCATGTTAATATTTCGGGATTCTTTAATGAATAAAATTCAAAAGAACTGCTTTTATTTTAAATAGAATTCATTTGTAACAATGTAAACGTCTTTACTGTCACTTGATCAGTTAAATTCATCCTTGTTGAATAATAGTTAAAGAATTAATATTTAATAATATAAATATTATATTATACTTAAATTTAATAATATACTTTTGATAGGCTGTCTGATTATTTTTAACCCTTCTCTCAATTGTATTCATCTGTTCTCAGATTGTAATGTCCGAGAATGGTAAGCCCTCTGCAGTTTTGGAGGAGCGAGGTCACGATTACCGTTCAGAGCCAAATCTGGATCTGCCAGACTACCGAAGTACTCCTCTCCACCGAACGTACCAGTCTTCCCCTTTCCAGCTGGACTCTTTCAGCACGACGTCTCGCTCCTTCAGCCTCAAACAGGGAGTGAACAGGGCCGACCGTGTGCCACTGGGTGGCAGCAAACCAGAAACGGTCACTTCCACCCCTCACAAAGGAGTCTTCTCTCCTGGGACGTTATCTGGCCGCAATGGCAGCCTGTCCTACGATAGCTTGCTAACCCCCAGCTTAACACCATCTCTGGGCGAATGTGCTGCCCACCCGGGAGTGCCCTCTATGGGTTTTCATTCACCCTACTTGCCCTCTAAAACGTGCCACGTGCGAGGGCCTGAGCTTCAACGACACGCCGGTCCCTCGTCCTACAGCCCTGTGCACGTAGGAGCGATGTACGGGCGGCAGTCACCACACCCGAGAGATCGAGACCGAGATCCCTCACCAGTCCGCTACGACAACCTCTCCAAGACCATCATGGCCTCCATCCAGGAGAGGAAGGAGTTTGAGGAGAGGGAGAAACTCATGCTTCGGCACGCTCAAGCGCCGGTGGCCTACGCCAACGATTCAGGTGTGTTTGACACCTGCAGTGGAGCCGCCTATGGACTCCCACCTGGGACCTGTTACCCTGACAGTCCTAGAGGCGCCGGACCCCGAGAGCCCAGCTCTCAGGGCACCTTGATGGGATACGCTCCCCGAACCCCTGTTCTGCGTTCCTCTGCATCCTCGCTCACCAGAGCACCGAGGACTTCAACTACGTCCCTCCACACAGATAGTGCAAGCAGGACAGCCGAACACCAATATCGCTCCCCGGTGCACCATTCGCATCACTCTCCGACAGCTGTGCCTCGTTCCCCATTATACGCACATCAGAAGGTCGCCTTCATTAACGCCCTGGAGAGGGCGGACTCACCACGTCTGGGTACAAGGTATGACGCATAGCATCTACTTTTAACCAATCAGTAAAGAGGATGAGGATAGGTGCATGATGTATAGACTAAACAGGCTAGAGGTTCATGAGACATGAACGCTCTTATCCGGATGGGTCTGAAAAGATATTTCATTTGTGCTGTTTATTTGTTCATTTTTGAGTACTGCTTTTTGTACTTTAATTAATTCATTTCTGTCATTATTGTTATTGGGAAAACATAAGGTTATGTTTTATTATTATTATTATTATTTTGCCTTTCTGCTGAAAAAAATGTGATTATGTACCTGGTAGCCAAATAAATGTCCTTTTTTTGCATTTATCCCCCTCATTATCATCAATTTCCATGTCTGCATGTCTTTTCTTTCATATTTATAAGCTTATTTATGATACATTTTGCATGGTATCTACTTCTGGCATATTGTACATTTCATTGCATTGTGGTAATGTCTTAAACAGTGTTGCATTATCAGAAATCAATGTAATATACAAAAATCATGATGTGATATCCATTCATGTTTTTGTTCTGTTTGAGTTGCTTTTTTATGCATAAGTAGTGCTTTTTGTTCTCTATCATTTATGTGCATACTATTTTTGTGTTGCTTTTTTTCTTTGACTGACTTGATTTTGTTCTTATTTTTACTGATAACTGATAAGTGATTAACATCAAACCGCATGATTTGATCTATCATACTATTAAGCCATTGTATCTTATTTAATATAATGATTTATTACAGGGCTCAACAGTAAGGAATTTTACCTGACAACATTTTTATAGATCCCACAAAAAAAGAATTATCCTTTTTTTAGCAATGCATTTAGTTTTTTTTTAGTTTTTTTTTTATACTAGAATATTGTTCTTCAATTTACATTTTTCTTCAAAATAACAAGCATAACAACTATTTTTAAATAAACTATCATAAACAGATTTAAAGGTACACTATGTAACTTCTGGCCCTCTAGCATGCATTTTGCGGAAGAACATTGTTTTGTTTGTGCTTGGTCCGTGCGGATGAATATATGTTACTGCTCATAAAACATTCACGACTAGGCTTAAAGCGATACTCCACCCAAAAATGAAAATTCTGTCATCATTTACTCACCCTCAAGTTGTTGCAAACCTGTATGAGTTTCTTTCTTCTGCTGAACACAAAGGAAGATATTTTGAAGAACGATTGGAACTTTGGCACCATTGACTTCCATAGTATTTTTTTTTCTACTATGGAAGTCAATGGTGCCAAACAACTGTTTGGTTCCAATCATTCGTCAAAATATCTTCCTTTGTGTTCCTTGTGCAAAACTCACAGGTTTGCAACAACTTGAGGCTGAGTAAATGATGACAGAATTTTCATTTTTGGGTGGAGTATCCCTTTAAGAGATATAACCAGTTTAGAAAGAAAGGATCTCAAGCTGATTAGTTGAAGAAGTTACTGTAGCTATACACATTAATAGACACGGTACTTCTTTGAAAATTAATTCCAGCACAGCGCTAAAGCAACCATAATGAAATGACCCTTCACACTATAATCCTCTACAATGAACTCTGTTAGAGAGCTACATATGGTAATTTTTCCGTTCAATAATATACCTTTCTCACCTGTGTTGAGTAATAATATCCGAAAAGCCAAGCCAATGTTGATTCTCATTTTATTACGAGCTCTGTCACGTTCTATTTTTGCCAGCAGACTCTCCTCTATTTGCCTTGTTTTTTCTCCTCGGAGATTGGAGATTTAGCTTGCTTCATTTCCACCTTTCTCACTCATTGTGACAACCAACCTATGCCACTCTCACACCATACATGCGTCAAAGTAGCCCGAGCAACTTTTCTCTATTTATGCATATGACGAGACACGCACGGCCGAGTGACATATTTACGCAATTCCCTGTGGAAAACCCCCCCTGTCAGTTCTAAAATATAAACGCTTATAATATGCTTACCATAGTGAATCAGACAAAAAACACGTTTTGGAAGAAGGATTTCTGATGTAATGAATCATCATTTAATTTTTGTTACTTTTGAACAAAAAACTTACATAGTGTACCTTTAAAAAAGTTTGCAAGGCATACTTTGTGGACAAGTAGCTTTTGAGTCCTGTATTAATGTTCATTCCCTTCCACCACTCTTCAATACTGTCCTATTCTTCATTAACTCATTTGTAACATTTCAAACCATTCAGTACATGTTTGACTCTCTACCTGTCTAATGAAGAACAAAAGAGGAGAACGGTTGAGGATACAGTTGGAAAAGAACCACCTCAAATATGTCTTCCTGTTTTTTTATATATTTTCTCCACATAGAGAGGACCTCGGTCCAGGTAAAGTCAACGGGCAACTAAAGGGCCAAGCACGTGACTGCCATCTAGGGACTCCTTCTGGAACTCCCAGCAGACACACCAATGTCAAAAAGGTCACAGGAGTGGGTGGAACTACGTATGAGATTTCTGTTTGACGGACAGCTTGAGAGCCACTGCCTGTGAGGAAAAGCACTGCCATGGCAACACCACCTCCACTTGTGCTCAAGAGAACAAGTTTCTCTTTCTTTTCACAGTTTTATGAAATAATACTCACCGATCAGGAGACGTGCAGTATCTGGGGGAGAAGATTTTACATTGGCCTTTTCTTTGTTAAAGAGACTTTCCATGTGTAAAATATAACAGGAGCCGCTTAATCGAAAGAGCCTTGTATGTTTTTTAAAGTGTCAGCCGTCAGAGGATATAAATCGCACACACAACAGAAAATACTGGCTTCAAATGGAATTTAAAAAAAGTCTATATACCATTAAGGGCTGAATATGTACAATGTCAGTTCAGTTGTTTGTATATAAAAGGTCAAAGGTCACTTATTGAATGCAAATGATGTGCTCCGTATGCAGATCTTTCACACACTTGAATGTGAGTGTATATGTACATGCCAGTAACTCCATTACTACTATATTTTTGTCATTATACTGATCTAATAATCAGGGTTTCATCTCAAATGCATTTCTCTGTTAAAAAGATAGTTTACCTAAAAATGAAAACCAATGTTCTTTAAAATATCTCAAAGAAACTCATACAGATTTTAAAACAACAAGATGGTGACGAATAAATGATGACAGAATTTCATTTTTGGGTGAACTATCCCTTTAAGCTATCAGGTTCAAACAAACCATAACAGCACTTGGGTACTTTAAAAGCCTACAATGAAGTTTTATTTTTCAAATATGGTGGTCATTTACACTTTTTACTAATGTAAAACTATAAGCTGCCATAGAAAAAAAACATACACTTGTATATGTAATATTTAAAAAAAAAAAATTAAATGTTTCATATGGTGGATACTGGGCATTATCGCCAGTGTTAACTTTCTTTCAAACTTTGTTTTTCTTTATAAAAAGTATTTTGTAGTGGCAGAGATATGAATATGTAAACAGAAACACGCCACTGTGTATTAGCAGTACAGGCCACATGTTAAAGCCATATTCTAACGTTTTACAGTAATGATCTTCATCTTTTAACATACATTTGAAAAATACTCCTTCCTTTGTTACATAAAAGACTTAAGGAGTTGAGGATGAATTAAACCGTTGTACTGAAGGTAAGATCTGCGGTATCCAAGTTTTTTTTATTTTTTTACCATTTCCTTTTACCTGTAATAGATTCGAAAAACATGATAAATCATGGCTACATCCCAAATATTTTTCCATTTCTTTTATTTTTATAATGTTTGTGTTTTTTTAAAACCCAACTTTCAATGGTTTGGTATATTTCACTTTTTATACGGATATTCAAAGGGGTGTTTGCATTTTTTTGAGTGGATTTTTCTTATTTTTCTGCATATTTTATAATTTATTTGTACAAATTAGTTAGTACGCATTGCCATTTTGATTAGTTGAAAGTAGCACTTTCTGTTAAGATTCTTTTTTCTTCAATGAACGAATGTTATTATAGGATGTCTTAGGAAATGTTAAGATGCTTGTTTCTGAATGCTGGATCCATTTGAGAGAGTTAAGAAAAAAAAACTGTCATAACGACATATGACACATGGTCTTTATACCCTGTCGTTCAAAAGTTTAGGGTCAGTAGTTTTTTTTTTTTAAACCGAGGACATTAAATTGATCCAAAAGTGATAATAAAGACTTTTATGCTATTACAGAAAGTAAAAGACTATTTAAAAAAAATACTGTTCTTTTCTGTTGGTCAAAGAAAGCAGCACAACTGACAGCATTGATAAGAAGAAATGTTTCTTGAGCACCAAATCAACATAGAATGAAGGATTGAATAATAGAGTAATGGAGTAATAGATGAGTTTATTTTAGCCATGTCTGAATTACCGTAATTAGGAGATAATGATTCGTAGAACTCGTAATTACAACTTGTAAACTGGGAATTCTCTTAATGCCATGACTTTTACCACATGACCATTGTACCACCTGAATGTCACGTGTTGTCATCTCGCAATTACGGTAATTACGACATGGTGTTTTCTGAAAATTCAGTTCTGACATAATATTTCACAATATTACTGTTTTTGCTGTATTTTTGTTCAAATAAATGCAGCATTGGTTAGCATAAGAAATTTCTTTCAAAAACATTAAAAAAGTTGTACCGACCCCAAACTTTTGAACGGTAGAGTATTTTAAAGTACATATCTTCGTAGGTTCCTTTCATATCATTCAGTTCTGGAATACTCAACATGCCTTTGTGATAAATGTTGGCTTAGGAAGTTTAATTCAGAAAACCTCATCCTCACCTTCCCTTCTCACTTTCAAGAGTAGTTGTAGTCTCTTTTGATTCTACAGCAAGGGCAAAAAATAAATAAATAATAATAATAAAAAGATAAAACAGCCCTCCAAACACAGGTGCGTGTATTGTGCAGGCATCTGTACAGTTATTACACAGACAAATGCTTTAAAATTATGGATTTTATATTGTTGTTTTTGTAAAAAAAAAAAAAAAAGAAAATGTGTTAAAATAAGGGTTATTAACACATTTTTTTGCCAATTATGTCATATAGTTATGGCCTACCAACTTCTAATGTTCACCGTGCTTGGTTTATGTCCTCCTCGTTATGCTATATCTTATAAAATTATAAATTGCATTTGTATTTTAAAAGGGGAGACCAATAAATTGATTTATTTTTTTGAGAGAGAGAGAGAGGGGGGGGGGGAGCGAAAGCTTGAGAGTGAAAGAGAAACCAATCTTTGAAATTGTTGATGCAAAGTGCAAGACGTGCTGATTAAAAATAAATAAAATAAAAAAAACACCTAAAAAAAGAAATCGGTTTTAAATGTAATGATTTTTCTCAAGAAATGAAATGGACAGTATAGGTGAAAGTGGCAAATTCATACCTGTTGAAAACTTCACTGTGGCCTGTTTCATGATGACCTAACAATTTTATAAGGATGAGTTTGTAGTGTGATTTATGTTATCGGCATCACTAACAGGGTGATCATCTTACAGATGTCTTGCTGACTGAAAATGCACCGCACTTGGAGTTCTCTGCTGCCCATCAGATGACTTTCCAAGGAATCCATAGTGGTTTCCTCACAGATCTGCCTTAGGGGTCTAACAGACTACACTCAAGCACTGATACAAACATCATTTTGGTGCATGTGAAAAGAGTCATAATCATACTTTTTCCAGTCAAACGGCTCCTTGAAATTGTAAATAACTTACATGGACATGAAAAGGCCTTTACAGTTTGTCAGGCTCCATTTCTGTGAATGTTTCACTGTGTTTGGTCATGTTGTCATCTCTGTCCTTCATTGCCGCTGTCTGGCACAGCGTCCTTCTGCTTAAATGAAACAAGTTGTACATAAAGAAAAAGAACAACTAGGACTTTTTTTGTGATGAAGTATTTCGTTCAGATGAAATGAAGACATTATAGTTTCATATCAAGGTACATCTATTATTTTTTGTTCATCAAGGAAAAAATCTGAATAAATATAACTTGAACATTCATTTTTGTCTCTTTATTTGTCATCTATTGTCTTGGAAAATTATGATAGATAGATTAGATAAGAATAAAAGGATAGATAGATAGATAGATAGATAGATAGATAGATAGATAGATAGATAGATAGATAGATAGATAGATAGATAGATAGATAGATAGATAGATAGATAGATAGATAGATAGATAGATAGATAGATAAGAATAAAAGGGAAGATTTGCTATAAGTTAAAAATATATATATGCAAAGAGCCATTGAATGCTAAGTCCGAGCTGGCCGCACATAAATAAAGTATAGCCTCAATTAATACAAAATCTCTTGCATTTTAAGACGTAGATTAAAGTTAATTCCACTCCCTAAACCATTGTGCAATGGCATTAAGTGTTCCCATTCTCTCTCTCACTCTCCCCGCTGATGTCTATTTGATCTGTGCGGTAGTCGTGAACGCGCACCGCCAGACCTCCACTGTAGCTGCGTGCGTGTCCACGCTTTATGAAGGCGCGTTCCCTCAGGTGAATGGAGAGAGTGAGAGGACGAGTCCTGTGTGTGTCTCTGGCCGAGCTGAACTGACTAAAATGGGGCTTCGCGGATTGACAAGGACGGGGGTGTACATGACAGTCTGCCTTCTGTGGGTGACTGGATGCTTTACGCAAAAAGTGAGTAGGACAAGTGCGTGGCAGTAGCCTACTTTCCCTTTTGTTTGTCTGCGGTTTGTTTTGGCTTGTCAAAATGTTTACAGCAATGATTCTAGTTTGCACTATATAGTACACTATATGGAGTACATGTAGCAGTTAAAACAACTTAAAAATAGCAGGTCCCTTGGTTTGAAAGATAGACCTATTTAATTCGGAAGTTTGGGGAAGGTGTTGTGATGAAATGTGGAGCAGCTTGTTGTGTGGTCCGGGTCGGTTCTGGCAGAGAGTTGGGCTGAGCGGGGTCAGTTCAGCACGGGCCAGCGGTTCCGCATCAGATGGTTCCGTGAGCTCAAATAATACATAAATAAATTAAGGAAAATTATATTGTACACATTTTTTTTTTGTACAGGTAGCCTATATTAAGTTATCCAAATACATTAAAATGACATAATTCGATCTATGATCAAAATGTTTTCAGTTCTTTACTTTATTGTGGGGCTTAAAGAAAAAAAATTATAGGTGGTGTAACTGTATAGAGATTGCAAAAAAACAAAAATACAAGGCTTGATTGATTATTTATCAAAATAATATTGATTTTCGTTTAATTTAATTTAAATATTTATTCTAGGTTTTTTTTTTTTTCTTGAAGGTATATATTTATGTTTTTAGCAAAAGTATAAACATCAAGTATACATTTCTTGTTGGAAATGTTGCCACACGTAAGTAGATCTGAATATTATTATTATTTGTAAATCAATTTTACTTAAAAATAGTATTAGGCTAATATTTTAATACCTTTTGCCTGTCAAATCAAAATCAGTGTTGTATGATCAACATGCACATTTTTTTATTACTGGTTGCTTAAGTTACACCATGTAAAACAGAGTAATTTGATCAATTTTTTTTTTTTAAATTGTATAAACATTTTGCTAAAATGTATACAACTTTTTACCTCGCAAATTGTATCATTTTGGGAATCTGTCTGCATCATACATGCTGTAGTTGCATCATCTCATTGTCACAAAATAACATTTTTGTTTAGGAAAGAAATGAGTTGTCACAGCACTAGCAGTCACTATAGCAGTTTATTCTTGACTGGTTTCTTAGACCTGGCTATATGTACAGCCATAGATCAGAACTGAATGGCTGGACCTTTGATATTGTGGCGTTCACATTCCCTTCACTACAGCTCCTTTGTATTCTCTATCAACTTTCGTCACAGAGGCTGTACACTGTTTATGTAGCTTCTCAATGCTAGGAAATCGAGAGTTTGGGAAATATGTGTTGAGGAGAAGCTTAGTGTGTTTTTGAGGTGATTACCAGATTCCTGTGGGAAACATGCTCCACTCATGCAATTAAACACATTGCTCTGTGGTCAATTCCACATGCTGTCTTTCACCATATTCCCTTCCCAGGCATGGATATGATTTATTAATTCCTGTATTGCAGAGTGAGATAAACAGAGATAGACTCCATCTATTTGAATCTAAAACATTTTTAAACATGCACTAATTTATCCTAAGAGTAATTTCCTCTTATTTAGGATACGTTTACATGATAAAGATGTACTAAAATGAAAAAGTTTTTCCTTTGTGTTTTTTTTTTCTAATTTAGCGTATAGACAACAACAATGTCAAAACAATCCCGTTCACGGATCCATGAAAATGACAAAAAACGCTGTATTCTGCTGCCAGGCCAGTAGTTGGCAATGTCACTTTGTAAAGAAGCACTACGCGCCTATAGATTGACCGTGTATTATGCATGCGTATGACGTCACAATTTTCACAAATTTTATAATTTTCAAAAACTTGCACTTTGAAACCGGTTTTCAAACGTTTGCGTTTTCAGGCCCCCAAACACTGTTGTCGTGTAAATGAATGGCCAAAACGCATAAAAGTTTCCAGTTTTTAGTTTAAAACAAACAAACAAAATCTCTGTGGCACACAAAAGAAAAAATTTTTCCCTCAGTGTTTTGTTTTTTGTTTTTTTTGCCCATATAATAAAAGTCAATGTCAAAGAAGTCAACATGCTTGTTTATTACAACTAGGTTCCACAGAAAAAAGAAAGTAATTTAGGTTTAGACATGAGAGTGAGTAAATTATGTCAGAATTATCATTTATCACAAATATCCCTTTAAAGGTTGGATGAATATAGTATTTTCCTTTTTATCTTATCTTTTTTTTTTTGGTGGGAAAGGGCAGCATCATCTCGACTGTGCCACATAAGGACAAGGGTTATTTCTGAGGTGACAACCTGTCACATTCATTCATGACTCTCTTCCTCTGTGAATTCTGAATTCTGAGAATCCTGAGCGGTTTACAAAGGCTTTATTGCTTTGTTGATGTGCATCGCTTCAGTTACAGAGTGTGTGTACCTCAGCACAATTATCTGGCCCCTCTAAATGCTTCCTTTGTCCTCTTGAATTAACTTGATTTTCAGAACTGTGCGAATCAAGTTTGGAATTTGCTGCATGCCCCCCCCCCCCCCCCCCCCCCACCCTACGATACACTGTAGGTTAAGATACTTGTCAGCAATGACAGAGAGTGTTGGTGCAGGTCTAGCTCTATCAATGAATTGCTCTCATTCTTGAGTTATTGTGGTTAGCACTGTGTAGGTTGAAAATTCCTGCATGCATGAATGTATTTTTGTTCGCATACCTATGCAAAGCACTTGCAGTTCTGTGAGTGATTTCTCTCAATTATTCGAAATAACTACACCATAATACCCTGAGAATGGCGAAAGCCACTCATAACAGTTTTAATGGGAACCACTAATGTGCATTTTCTGGCCAGCAGACTACACTCTGTGTGAATCTGGACATTTCAGAGTAACTGTTCTGAGTGATTTGTGGAGTTGAGAGTGGCTAGCAGAAATACAGTAGAATTATTCCAGTGACATCTATGGCCTGGGAGAAAACAGCTATGATAAACTAGGGTTGCTCTGGGAAAATTGTTTTTTTCTTTCTTTTTCCTTCCACTGATTTGGCACATTTGTGCAATTGGCATGACATGCCTTAGCAGTGTCCTAAAATGATGTACTCCGTATTTAAATATTTCAAACTATTTTAAAATAAATGTTATAATTATAGTGCATGCAAAATTAGTGAACTGGGAAATTCAGGCAAATTTATATTTAGGCTTTTAATATTTAGGCAATAAACTATACATATATATAATTATATATAATTATATATAATATATATATAATTATATTATAATTATAATATATAATTATATATAAATATATATAATATATATAATTAATGATTATACATTTGTATCTTCCAGAAGAAAAACAAAACACAAAATTACCTAGAATAAATCATTTAAAAAAAAAACATTTAAATTGGATTATTTTTAATTTGAAAATGTAATTAATTCAAGATAAAAAAAAAAAAAACTATCAAAATAATATTGCATGATTTTCATTTAATTTAATTTAATTTAAATATCTACGTAAAAATTTTTTTAAGGTATATATTTCTGTTGCGTTTTTTAGCAAAGTATAAACATCAAGTATAAATGTAGTATAAAATGTAAAGTATAAATATTGAGCACTGAGTACATTACAGTTTCACAGGTTACAGGTTCCATTTGCTTTTAGTGAACTATAGTTAACTCCTCATATCCCCGTTTCGAGGATTAATTTTATTGACTATTGGTGTTGGTTTCAATTACATTATTACTTAATGAAGTTCTTTGTGTTTAATAAAAATCTGTTTCTGTGTGCAGTGTAAAGTGATGTGCAGCAGCTACCACTGTTGTTTTCATCAAAATATTATTGTGAAATATTGTCATCTTCCTGTCCTGCTGGCCTCAGTGTCCAGTGGCAGGCTAGGACTGATGTAACCGGTTGTAACACATCATCACGGGCTCTCTGGGCTCGATAGTGCCTGGAACAGTCTCACTTTTCACAACCAAAAAAAAGCTGTGCTCCTCTTCCAGCCCCCTTACAGAGGCCCATAGCATGTTTATGGGGGACTCACAGGGGTGTTTGCGCTTTTGAGTGTGTGTGTGGGGCAAAAGGGGCTTACTTAAGCCCTCTGCTCGCATAATTTCAGTAGTCATAATGTCAGCTCATATTATCTCTGACAATTCTGTTGTGAAAACACTCTTCAGGACAAAAGAGACCAGGAAAAGAACTAGATATAAACTTTCAGTTTACCAGCTGACTTCTCACATTTCATATCGAGTCGTGTTGGTGAGACAAGCAGAGAATGAATTATTGTAAAAACAACAATAAGAACGGAGGTTATGAACTGACATGTTTACTGTACAGGGGAATGAAGGGGCAGATGTGTGTGTAACCTATCAAATACAAGAGGAAGCTACAGCGTGGTGTTTTTCACATTGCTGCCTTTACTGCGAAATCTGCTGTTCCCTACGACAGCTGTGAGTTTATCTGGCACTGTTTTACTCACACTCATTCAATGAGTCAGCTACAGTTTATTGGTGTTAAAAGTGTAGAGGCTTGTTTTTCAGTTCAAGAGTTGCTGTTGCATTATCAATTTACAGAAGGAACATATTCTCTCATTCAAATGGATACACAGAAGAGGGTTAAATAGTAGGATAATAATAAATACATACCCCCAAACTTTTGAACAGTAGTGTATAAGATTTATTTAAGAAATAAATACTTTTATTTAGCAAGGATGCATTAAATTGATCAAATTTGACAGTACATATACTCTTATAATGTTGCAAAATACTTCTATTTCAAAGAAATGCTGTTCTTTTGAACTTTCTATTCGTCAAAAAATCCAGGAAACAACAATGTATCAAGGTTTTCACAAAAATATTAAGAAACGCAATTGTTTTCAACATTGATAATAATAGTAAGACATTTTTCTTAAAGCACCAAATCAGCATAGAATGATTTCTGAAGGATCGTGTGACATTGAAAACTGAGTTATGGCTGTTAAAAATTCAGCTTTGTCATCACAAGAATAAATTACACTTTAAAATAGAAAACAGTTATTTTAAATTGTAATAATATTTCACAATATCTCCATTTTTTTACTGTATTTTTTGATTAAATAAATGCATCTTTGTTGAGCATAAGAGACATTGCATTTTGCATTACTGTTGTAAATTGGGATTACTTCATTGCATTGACATCTGTGTCTGCATTTAGAATATATGGGAAAGCACCATGGCTATCAGGTATTGTCATTTCCGGACTTGTGTAAAGGCTACATGTGAAGAATTGTTCACACCAAGTAGGCTATTATTTTATACCTTCCTATTTATAGTGTTTCTACAATCATGGCTTCAGGGTTCATGGCGCCCTTTTTTCTTTTGGACTGGTTCCATGGCGTTTTATTTTTCCATTGTTACCTTTGTGTTTTATATTTTTCTTACCTAGATCATGCTGTGCAGTTTGAAATTGCAATGGATTGTTAAAATAATAGTTGCTTTTACTTTTAATGTAGCACAACTGGGGCACAATAACCAGCTGTACCTTATGTAAATGCCTCTACTTATTACCCTCGTTGCATTAAAAGGCTATCTATCCAATGTCCCCTGTGGGAGAAAAGACAACTTTACTAATTATGCCATGCCAGTGCGGGATGATGAGTGATGTAACAGAGCTGGGATGTTTGGCATTATAAGAATGTCCTATTTCCTATTCCACACTGTGGTACTTTGGACGCCATTCATGTGAAGTCTACCATGCATGGTACACTGCCCTAACCAGCAGATAGTCCAGTATTATGGTGGAGCCACGGCAATGACCCAATTCTATTTGTTCGAATAGAAAGGGAGGTACTTACAAAAATCTCGCAAATCACTGCCAAAGTTTTCTTTTTTGTTGTCTTTCGGAATTAGACACGATCATGTTGGACTTGTTGAACCAAATGGTTTTCTAAGGGCTGGGTGGTTTGGTTAAATCACAAACCTCTTAAGCACACTTCAGTGAAACATAGACCTTAACCAATTGCACTTCCTCTATTTCTGTTTGGAATAACCCTACATTACTTGTCTTGAACCTTTTTTCAGCTCTTGTTCCAGTTTAGTTTGTTCTCTGTCTCTCATATTCATGTGCATTGCTCAGCTTTACTGTTGTGTTAACCTGAAATCGGCTTACTTTACATCCCAGCAGCGAGTGGCATTTGACCGGCTCAAATGTCAGGCATGCAATTATTAGTGTAGTAGCACATGAACCTGAGGTAAACTCTGGACAGCATGAGGCTTTGACCAACTGATTTCTTTTAAACAGCCTGAATGGAGAAAAGCATGGGCTGAGAATCAATGGTAATGGTGTACACAGAAGAAAACAAGGCATTATGAAGAGGCTAAAACTACTTTGACCTTGTTAAGCTGAGATTGTTTACTGTGGCCTTGTCTATTTAAGATGACCTTTTCACTGATTCTGGTCTCAAATCCATAGCCTGATTAAAAATGTTGCATCTTCAAGCAAATCTTGAAGAAGTAAATGCTAACGTTTCCTCAGCCTGCTTTGTTTGATTATACACACTACCAATCAAAAATTTGGAGTTTGCGATCAATGGAGGCAAGGATGAAAATAAGACTCCAACTTCTGGGATAGTACAATTTGAATGCTCTCAAGAGCATCCCAAAAAGGTCATATTTTCTCAATTGTCTTTTAAAACTATCCTTTTTTGTTAGAATTTTTCCAACATTAAAATGCTGCTTAGATTTTAGACAAGATTTAAAAAATCAACAGCTGTGTAAAACAATGTCTAAATGGGTCATATTCGACTACTTGTTAACATGTTTTTTTTTAAACATTTGTAACATCCTTTGCCTGGTTATCAGCTGAAAGGAAAAGTAGTTTCAGAGGGGCAGTGCGTGTTTTAACATTTTGATGAAAGATTATGGAGACAGACAATCATTTCTTGTTGACTAATATATTAAGCACAATAAAACTAGGAATGTGTCCTTGGAAGGTAACCGGCTCATTTTTTTTTCATCTCGACTTTAATTTCACTTTTTGTCCTGGATAATGCCGTCACTTGGGGCTAGGCTTGTTACCTGTCTGGCATTTTTGAGGTATTGCAGTTCTTTTATTCCGTCCCACAGTCCAGAACCAGTGCCAACAGGAAGCCCAATAAACAAACAGGCCCCTGCCAAGGTCTAGTTTGGAGTGGTCTAGACCTGATCCCCATCTGCCTGTAATTATACCGAGGTCCCCTCATCCTGCACACCTGTGAGATATTACGAACAGCATGTCTGAAGGAATACCTCCCTGGGGTTAGCAAAGCAGCCAGCATATCCAGCTTTGATGCCCGATGAAGGAGGAAGGGTTGAATAGTTCAGGATTGGGAGAGGCAGACCGAAGCTAATTTTCTGAACAGAACATTTAGTTTTGTTTCTCGGTGGGTTTCTTTTACAGCTGTCTGTTGTTATTGCACTGAAACGATCAAAATAGGGCAATGCTTTATGGAGTTTTATAGCATCTAACGACTAACCGTCAGACCAATGACGGCTGCCAAAATTGTTTACCAATGTTTAATGTTGCATCAAACGAACCGGAGGAGTGCCAAAGACTTTCCCGTTAGGTCGTTGAACTTGTGCCATCCTCTTGAACTTTTGATGCTAGAACTACAACTGGCCTATTAAGATGTTTCAGGACCGTAGCGTTAACCCCTGGAGTGCAGGTTCTGGGAAGAATTATCTTCAACAGTCTGCTGATTCTCCACTGTTATAAAGTTTATTATAATTTGCTTACATGTTGAACATGTTTATCTTAATCTAAATTCAAGTGGTGCAGAAATTTCCATTTGATATATCTTTCTTTTTCTACCATGCAAAGTTATCTTTAAATGTGCTGCTATAAAGTCAACGCATGCAACTCTTTGACCTCCACATGAAAAGCATTGCAGATAGTGCCCCGCAAGGACATTTTTACTATTTGTACAATATGATGATTATTCTCTTAATGTCATATTCTTTCACTGTGACATACAGCTTAATGCGTCAAGATCTGTGCTTCTCAACCTTTTTGACTTCAAGGGCCCCGAACTTTTTTCGAAAGCCCCCTTGCCCTAATTTTTTTTCAAAATGTATTTAAATCTATGAACACTCCTACTTTCTACAAATTTAAAAAAGTAACTACAGTAATCAATTGACATGACTCTTCCAGTCATTCATGATTTACTGGATAAGGACTTTTTTATTTCTACCTCAATTTTTCGTAATTGTTTTTTAAATACGAGTTAACAACAAAAGGTTACAAATACACTAAATAAACTGATCTTTTATCTTGTATAAACTACAATGTTTTGTTAACTTGCAATAAAAAAAAATAATTAAATGAAATTAAATAAAATAAAAACAAATACACTAAATAAGCATAAGAAAAAAGAAAGGTAAAAGGGGACACAAATAAACATGCACACATACAAATATACATTATGCAAATATACACATATAGACACACATATACATTACGTAGAAAGGACATTAAGATAAACTAGATACATACATGGTTACACTGTTACTAACTGCTTTTAAAGGAAAACCGACATGTTTCAATTTCATTGTATGTGATGGTTGCAACAGTATAGTATTGGAATGCAATGAGGAATCATGTAGTGAAGGAATGTAGACCGGTGGAAGATTTTACAGATGCTGTAAGTTTTTCCATATTGGATTGTGTTATTAGGAGATTGAGCCAAAGGTTTTTTTTTCTGTCTTTCAAGTAAGATTGTTTTTTTTGTTTTTTGCTGTAGTTCGTGCAATGAGTATAAATTCTTCTTGATGTTTGGATATAGTTAGTGTAGATAAATCTCCAAGTAACGCTATTTCTGGACACGCTGGGATACTGAGCCCAAGAATCTCTGATAGCCTGCCCACGACAAAAAGGTTTAATGTATCGGCAGTCCCAAAATGCATGGAAATGATTATCAATATAAGTTGGACAGTGTGTACATTTGTTGTTGTCTAAATATCCCATTTGGTAAAGTCTGTGCGTTGTATTATGCGTTCTATGTAGCAGTTTGTATTGGATCAGTTGAATTTTACCATTACATGACAGAGTAGCCTATATTATTCCAGACGTGTTGCCAGTTAACGTTCTCTGTACCCATGCAAGTTGTCCATTTTTGAGTAGGAATTGCTATTTATTTGTTTGTAGTTATTAAAAACTTGTATATTTTTGACATCAGTTTCTTTGGTTTTAAACGTGAAAGGGCTTGGTAAAGAGGGGAATGATAGTTTTTATATTCATTGAACCAACTGCTTTTCTTTTTACTTCTCTTAACTGTATGTATTGAAAGTAGGCCTGGTTTGGAATGTTATATTTTAGTTGAATTTGGTCAAAGGTCATAAGCAGACCATCAGTGTATTTTGTATCAATTTTGTATCAATGCTGTTTGGTTCCGGGTTGTGACAGTAGAAATGCATCTGATGCTTTTTGTCTTTGGTCTTTAGGTTTACTTTGATTGTGGAGCCAAGGTGGATGTTGTGGATGTGCAGGGCCTCATTCTGTCACCTGGCTTTCCATTTAACTATTCATCTGGAACTCACTGTGTGTGGCAGTTCTTTGTGCCTGTTGGTCACCAGCTAATCATGGAGATGTTTGATTTTGATGTCTTTGAGAGCCATAACAGTCCTGCAATATACACCTCCACTGTTGTGGACGAGCCACCGAATGATGGCAGCGCGCTGGTATCAAAAAGCCTTGGGAGTCCAAAAGAACCCCAGTCCACACACAGAGAGGAGGTCAAGCAAGTGGTTATCCAAGAGCAGTCCACCAAAATGGAAATGACCAAAGTTTCCCATTCTGCCAAAATGCTGTCCGATTCTCCCTCGGCTCCACAACCATCGCTTCCATTATCCGGGGAGCAGCCAGTTGAAGACAGAAATTCTATTTCACCTCAGGCATCAAGAGCAGTCAGTGACTGGATCTCCACAAGTCCACATACAGCCACAGAAAAAACGGATGAATCTGTGAGCCCTGACACCCAGCCACCTTTAATTGATGCCTGTCCCCATGATGTCCTCTACATATCTGATCTCATCACCTTCTCCTCCCGATTCTGCGGCTCTAGACGCCCTTCTAGCAGCCAGTTGGTGTTTGGGTCTGACGATGACATGGTGGAGGTCATCATGGAGTTGATAACCACTACCCACTGGGGCCGTGGTTTTGCTCTCCTCTTCCATTACCAGAATATAACACAAGCATTCACAACCAAACAACAGAGATCGGTATTGTCCTCAGACAGCAGAACTGGTGCACTTCTTGGTGCAGTGAGTGGAACAGTCGTGTTTGCTGTGGCCCTTGCTGGTATCCTCTGTGTGATTTTCAGGTAAGGAGGTTTCTTCTACAAGTGGAGAGATTTATTTGTAGTTGATCCATAAATTACATCGTACAAATCCCATGCAGCCATGCAAACATATCTGACTTAAGAGTGGCTGGGGAAATTGAGAGACATGACTATATATATATATATATATATAAATATAAAATTCTATACACAACTACTTTTCAATTGTTTGGTGTTCAATTGTCACTTTTTTTATTCAACAAGGATGCTTTACATTGATCAGTGACAAAGACATTTTGTAATCTTTCCAATTATTTCTATTTCTGTTCTTTTGAACTTTTGAATAGTTTTTACAAAAAAAAAAATATTAAGCAACTCCTTTCAACATTGATAATAATAACAAATAATTTTTTTATAGGAGCAAATCAGCATATTAGACTGAATTATGAAAGATCATGTGACGCTGAAGACTGGAGAAATGATGCTGAAAATTCAACATATAAATGAATTAATTACATCTTAACAAATATTAAAATAAAAACAGCTATTTTAAATTTGTAATAATATATAAACAAAACATTACTGTTTTCACTGTGAATTGTGAAATTATAATAATGTTTAAGTCTGACATTTAAGTCTTCGTATTCAACATTTGTATTCTAACACATCCTCCTTCTCAGTCCATTACAAACTAGCTGTCTGCATCACAATTATTTTTTCATTCGTTTACTTTAGAATTAGCCATGATATGTCGCATATACTGTATCATGTCTGTGACAACTTAAGTCAGATGAGTTGGTGTTGACACAGCTGGGAGTATTTTTCACCATTGTTAAATCGGCTTAAATCAACTCTTTCTTCTTCTTTTTCGGAAACACTTTGATGTTAAAACACTATTCATACCTGAGCATATTCATGGTGCCGCACCTGGCATTAAACTAAACGCACAAAAGCGAGGTGCAGTCACACAATAGAGAGGAAAGGAAGCGGAAGAAATATAAGAAGCCGAGAGAAATGGTAGAATAGAGAAAAAAAGAGACCAGTTGTCTACAAAGATGATTCAATTGTTTGTTCAATCACAAGCATGATGTTTCAAAGAATCCGTCATGTAAGATTCATTCTTTGTTGGTCCCAGTGGGAATAACAGCGTGACTTTTGACACCCACAGAACTGATTTATGAAACTTGAATTAAGTGATTTATCTGTGCTGTAGTGATCTTTTCAAATGCTGTTTACACCTGGTTTTAACATACATCTTTCTTGGGTGATCCAATAACATTGAAGACATATTTTAATAACTGGTGTAAACTGGGCCATTTCTAAATTTTACTGTTACAAACATTTGTTTGCATGTTTGTTTACAGAATTTATTCTTTCCAACACATGTTTGGCTTTTAACAATACACAACTGTTTTGTAATATTTTAATATACCTTGTTTGTTTGGAGACTCAAGGCACATTTACCATTTAGTGGGATTTGCCTTTTATGAACTTCACACTGTGGCCGTGTAGTGTAAGGTAACACCACCAAAATATATTGACATCCCACAGTCCATTGGTGGATCATAACAAAGGGTTTATTAGGAATAGATATATCCCAAAATTGCCTACAGGTATATTGTAATCCAATATATCTCAGTGTAAATGCACAAGTATAAAGTATACAAGCATACAGTATAAAGTATACAAGTATAATGTTCTTTTAGTATAATAAACTTTCATTTAATTCATTTTATTATTAATTTGATTGTAGAATTCAATTTTATTTTAATAATGAACAGGTGGGCCTTATAAAACTATTATATTCAACTATTCACTGTGGGGTATTATGCTAATATTACTGTCTGGTTTTAATGTCTTTACTGATGACCTGACCTCTCTAGGCTTCAGAGGTCATGCAATTACATTTGATTTTAAAGCATAAATTCCTGGTTCACCCTGCAACTTACTCCTACTGTGAGCATACCAGACAGGTGTCACCATGTCCTACCAGAATTCATAGCAGATATTTGAATGTCGTTCAGCTGAGAGAAGTAAACACTCATTTAATAGAACACTTGATGACCAATAACAGTGACAGTAAAACAAACGAGATAAAGTTATCTGTATTGTTGTTTTCCCAGACCGAAACTATGCGCAAAAGGGGGCAATGCTTCATCTTCCACCAGCTCAGAGGTAAAGTCAAAATATGAGACGTGTATATATATATATATATATATATATACTGTATACGTAATACATACGGTACATACATGTGACAATTGAATTGTGTAAATTGTTGCTCCTTAAATATTAGATGAGCAGTCTTGATCTCTCTCCCAAAAACATGAATACACAGTGATTTTTGTTCCTCTTTTTCTTTCTGGTGCCGACTGCCGAGTCTTCAGTTTGTACTGACATTAGGTGCTTGGCGAGTGTTTATTTTGGACCCTGTCTGTTCATGTAGAAATAATGTGAGGTACTGTGTTGTAGGCTCCAGAAGGAGTGCTAAATTCAGCGGCAGATGTGAGTGAGCTGCAGATGGTTTCTCCTAATGACTTGGAGCAGCAGCTGGGTACAGGGAAAGACAACAACAACCATTCCCTCAACCGCAGTCTGTCCCATACAGGTGCTTAGTATGTTTTTATGCGTCCACTACCTCATTTTATTTTCCCTTCCATATCACCCCCTCAGTCCATCTCTCCCAGATTTATTGTTTTCCTCATTGATGTTGTCAGATGAAGTGAACTTTAGGGTCACTGGGTTCCTTTGGGTAAAGCTGCTGAGTTCATTTGTCCCCTATCTGAACCTATACATTTAAGATTCATTTGGCTCTTCTAGGTACAGATAAAAAGCTAAATTACTGTAATTCAAGAACAGTACTGCAAGACTACTAGAACTCCATTAGGGTGTAGCTTGCAGAAAAGTGAATTTCCTTCTCTATTCAAACCACCTGGAAATAACTGCATCATAATGCCATATGTTTTATGTTTCAACAGAAACAACTAGGTGCATTTCATTATTTTTTCATGCAAAATTATATGTGAAATAATATGAAAGTTATGTGTGAGTTTTTTCTGTTTCTCCGGAGACTGCGCCATTTGTGTCCCCATTTACTACAGATTTTTTTTTTAATTGCAATGAGTATCATTAGTATTAATGATAAATGAACTAATACTCACAGTCCTAAACATATGGACCCAGCTGTTAAACCTGTATTTGTTGATGACTGGTGTGACTTTACGGTGGGACAGTATGATTTTTTGAAAGTTCAGCAGTAACCATTTCAAATGAAATTATGAAGAAAAAACACTTTTTTTTCCCACCCTTTTTTTGTTTTGTCTGAGCCCTGAATATTTCCTAAACACAAATGTATGAAGTCACTTTATCTTAATGGGAGGTCGAGAATATATGCAGTACTTATATCAAGAGCTTTATACTTGTATAGAGCTTTATACTAAGCTCTAAATCAGAAAATACCCCTTTCTTTAGTTTGGTCCAATCGTACCAGCTAGAGAACTTAAAGGGTTAGTTCACCCAAAAATGAAAATGAAGTCATTAATTACTCACCCCCATGCTGTACCAACCCCGTAAGGCCTTCGTTCGTCTTCGGAACACAAATGAAGATATTTTTGATTAAATGTGACAGCTGGATCACTCCTCCATAGGCTCCCTAAGGGAATGAATCCTGACGGCCCAGAAAGTCAATGAAGAAAATGTTTAAATATTCCATGTCACAACAGTGGCTCAACTATAAGTTTATCAAGCGACGAAAATACTTTTTGTGCGGAAATAAAACAAAAATAACGACTTTATTCGACTATTCCTTTTCTTCCTTGTAGGCCTGAAACGAGACTTCAAGAGATTTCCACGACGCATGCGCGAGAATTGCGATCTCCTTCAACTACTTCAGTTAAGTTCTCGCGCGTGCGCGTTGTGGAAATCTCTTGAAGTCTCGTTTCAGGCCTACAAGGAAGAAAAGGAATAGTCGAATAAAGTCGTTATTTCTGTTTGTTTTTTCGCACAAAAAGTATTCTCGTCGCTTGATAAACTTATAGTTGAGCCACTGTTGTGACATGGAATATTTAAACATTTTCTTCATTGACTTTCTGGGCCGTCAGGATTCATTCCCTTAGGGAGCCTATGGAGGAGTGATCCAGCTGTCACATTTAATCAAAAATATCTTAATTTGTGTTCCGAAGACGAACGAAGGCCTTACGGGGTTGGTACAGCATGGGGGTGAGTAATTAATGACTTCATTTTTGGGTGAACTAACCCTTTAAATGTTTTCATTTAAGCTGCAAATAAACATTGAGTTACTGATCTGAAGTTGTTTTTTTTAGGCACCATGACAAATGCAAACAGTTATTTAGCTTTTTATATATGGGTTAAACTGAAGTATTTACAGTCGTTTTATAAATGTGACATTCCACATGTTCACGGTGTTGTGCTCTGAAGCTTGTGACGTGTCAGAGAAGAGTGATCTGCAGCTGTTCTCCAGTGGTCTTGCTGAATTAGAGCTGGGTACAGATGAGGTTTTTGTCATCGCCTCTGCACCCACCTCAGCCCAACTGGCCTTCTCTCCACATACTGTGAGTATCTGATTCTTCTTATACATTTCTACATCCAGAAATAGATGAGAAACTTAGCCTAAGCCTAAACTTTTGTACAATAGTGTGTATATATATATATTTCATATATTCCCTCTTAATGTATGAATGTTATTGTGTAGAATAACAAAATATTAACCCAAATAGAATTTATTTGAATGAAATAAATATATATATATATATTAATGGAATAAAGTTTTTTTATATATTATTTTTAAATTTCTTATTACATTTCTCTTAGTTCTCTGTTTACAAATAATTTCAATTTTAAGCTGTGTACATCTTATTACGTCTTATTTTTGTTTATTTTTAAATTTCCCTTTATTTAAATTTTCCTTTCTATTTAAATGTAATGCAGTAAGGATGACGCATATCATTTTGTTGTCCTTAATGCAATGAACAAAAAATTAAGTGTAAACACTACAGCAGAGTGGTATTTAAACTTTGATACATATATTATATATATTGTATATATAGCCTTATATACATCCACTGAAAAGTGAATAAAGTTAGTGTTGAATAAATAACCTGCGCACATTTTTTTTCAGATGCCACTTTTTTTGATAGTTTGTTGTCTAATGCAAAGTGTCCAAATACTTTTGAAGGTCACACAATATTTTTTAAAATGGTGTTTTTATTGCTCTCTTAGTACTGGAATTGTTTGATACGCTGTTTACTTTTGCTTGGTAGTTTAAAACGTTCTTCATGACACTACACCAGCTATTCATGCTGAAAACAATTCAGTGTAATACGCTGATGGAGGCCAAACTTCATGGTGTGTGATGATGATGTGCTGGATGAGGGGTAGAGAAGTAGCTCTTCACTAGAGGCTGCTGGGACAGGGGGAGCTGGCCCACTAATAGCTCTGACTAATGAATGCTATAAGTCTGTAGTCAATTTCCCAGCTCCAGCTCTGTGTGTGTGTGTGTGTGTGTGTGTGTGTGTGTGTGTGTGTGTGGTCCATGCTGCTTTGGCTCTGAAATGTGGCATGAAAAATTTGCCAAGCTGTGTGTTCATCCAAGGAGGTTTGAGAAGAATCCGAAACCTGCGTCTCTCCTGTGTCCGGCTGGGTTCCTGCTAACTGTTTGGCGCTGTAGGTTCTTTATCCATATTTGTTTTTGCCTTTGCCAACAACCGGACAATTTGGTTTTGTCTTGGTTAAATTATGGAACAGTGCCAGAACAGCTCAAGATTAAACCCTGCATAATACTCGTCTAGACATGGGGAGCTGCAAGAGATCATGTGTGAGGACTGTCAAACTCCTACTGATGAGAAACCCCCTTCTGATACTCACCCACATGCTGCACATGTCCAGTTAACAGCTGACTGACACATTTGGAGGTCTCGTTGACCCCATTTAGATTACACCCTCTGCCACAGCATCTGAAACTGCTCAAGAGAATGGGAGACATCCATTTTAATCCTACTAAAGCAAAAGTTGGTCTCTGGATATAGAATCACTGACTTCAGCAGGCTCATACTGCACTGGAAGCCAAAGTCCCACATTTATTAGATCCTTTACACAAATGAAATGATATTTTATAATGAATAAACTTTCATTAAAGTAACTTGGAGTCAGTGATTTTGACCATTTATGAAGCCCAAATTACTTTAATCAGGAAAGTGGCTTACAAAGTGCACACTGGACTCATTCTGAAACAATTTAATTGTATTATCAAGATAATGAATTACTCAAGATAATTATACTAGTATTATAGATTATGTTGTGCAATCTTAATGGATTTCCGTTTCCTCAATTATTTGATACTTCTTTTGAGAATTCCTTTTTGATGAAAGTGGGAAACACATTTGAACACATATTTTTATAATATAAAATAATTAATGTAATATAAATAATATAATAGTCCTGCGATGGTAAAGCTGAATTTTCATCATCTTTACTCCAGTTTTTCAGTATTATAAGTAGGCCTAATGTTTTTATTGATAATAAAAACATTTATTTTTATTATCAATGGTGAAAACTGTTGTGCTGCATAGTATTTTTGTGAATAATCTTTTTTCCCCAGAAAGTTTCTTTAAATAAAAATAGAAACTCTCCCTTTAATCCATCCTTGCTGGATTAAAGTATTCATTTCTTTAAAAAAAAAATCTTACTGACCCCAAACTTTTGAAAATGTATAATGTCATTTATTTTTATAATCTAATCTAATCTAATCTAATCTAATCTAATATATTAATTAGACATTAATTAGACATGAAATATTGATTTGAGTCGAAATATTTTATTAGGTCTTTAAATGCAAAGCTTTTGCTGAGAGAGCAGTTGCTAGCGCGGCAAGTTCAAACTAGATGGGCATGGGCATTTAAGGGATAAGGTACAGTCATACCACTTAGTGCACGGTAATTCGCTACGTAAATAATTATGGAGATAAGAGATATTGATTTGATATGAAACTGTTTATTCCTGTTTGTTATCTTATAATCCATTTCAGTGTACAAAACAATCAAAACAATGCAATATATGGCAGAAGCTGCGTTTGAATTAAACGAGATAGCGAGTCCGCGATACGGATGACATCATTAAATAACTGTTCACAAAATATTGATTTGACTTTTGATATTTTATTAGCTCACCAAACGCAAAACTTCCACAAGGAAAAAACATTCCTAGCAAGCTTAAAGCCGACTTCAGTTACCCGGATGGGCCTGTGTTATCAGTTTTTACCGCTTGTTATCGGGGAACAACATACAGCGGGATGGACCAATCAGATTGAAGTATTCCACAGAGCCATGCAATAAAATATAATAAATAAATATTAATGTTTATTCTGCATAGTGACCATCCACTACAGGGTAAAACTATCATTACACAAGTGAACAATACAAATGCATAATATTTCCAAGAAAATGTGTTTCTGACCATTTGTACATATCTTTTTGCATTTGGTACACTATCTAAAGTGCCTGACAAGTTGTAATCTAGAGAATTAGAGGGGTTTATAGTGTTCGTCAGTTATAAAAATAAATCTTCATCTCCTAAATTTGTTCTCTGTTTTGTAGCAACGAGAGCGTTTCCTGAGACACAGTGACACTGGACCCAGCCGCCCCTTCGACTGGTCGACTCCAAATCCAGCACTGCCTACTGTGATAAAGAGCAGCCAAACCGGATCGACAAACAGCACACGACCACGAGCGTGGAGTGTCCGAACCTTCCAGGATCTCCTTCCTCCTCTTCCTCAACTCCATAAGAAATGGTGCAGCTGGAATGCAAACAGCCCTTTCACCAAGCTGGTGGACAGTGTGAGTAATGATAAGCCCTTTTTAATCACATAAAAAATATGATTCAAATTTCATTAGTGAGAGAATTTGACAAATTCTTACAAAACGACCTATCTTTCGGACCCATAAATGCGCTCGGCTCTTAACAATGACCACGATGAAGAACATTCATCATCATTTTTTTCTTTATCACTTTTTGTTTCATTCAAGTGTGTAAGCATGGCTGGTGGGAAAAACAAATCAATTGCTTTCGATGTCTAAGATACAAGTGTTTTTTCTTTCATGCTGTAAGGTGTACTAAAAAGTCTCCTATGTTCATCAATATTGATCATATTATTATTATTATCAAACTGTGAAATACAATTTAAAACAACTTTTTGTCTATTTTAAATTTTTTTTAAATATGATTTATTTCTGTGAAGTCAAAGCTGAATTTTCAGAAGCCATTACTTCAGTCTTCAGTGTTTCAGTGCAACACAAAGTACATTATTTTGTATTTTGAGAATGATGTGAAGGATTAAAATGAATGACAAATTAAAAAAATAATGTAACTATTTTGAAGAGCCCATTAATGTTTCTCATTACATGAAAACATCCTGTTTCAATTTGAAATATCAACACAGGAAAGGAAATAGTGTTGTTGTATTTTTAGAATAGATATAGTAATGGGGAAAAAAAATTCTAGTTTTTAAAAAATTTTCTTTTATAGGCTATATATATTTTTTTTATTTACTGTGACAATGTGCACTCAGGGACTCCCAAGCACAGCTACAGATGCTGGAAGAGGAAAGGTCCTTTCTGATGCCCCTCTTCACAGTCCTGCCAACAGCTGCCAGTCCGACTCCTTCATGAGCAATGCCTCGTACCCCCTGACTCAACCTGCCCAGCGCCAGCGACGGCTCAACTCCACCAGCAACCTGCGACGCACCCGTTTTAACACTCCATGCTTTGGCCTGCTCTCTGGCACGTCCGAGTCCTCCAAACCACAAGCCAATGGAATTACAACCTCAAACGCGCTCTCTGACACCAGCCAGCAGCAGGACCAAGCTGAAGTATCAAGCGTGGAGGACGACCACGTCACGGTACCTGTGTTTGCAATCTCAGAAGAGGAAGACCGACAGCCTCTTGTGTCAGCGGAACCTCCAGAGAAGCCTTTGAGGATGAATGGACAGATGTTTGAAGGCACAAATATGCCACTGCTATCCAAAAGCCAAGTCGCCAGCGTCCATCCGACCTCTTTAGGGAGGGGAGGTCGTGGTGGGACGTTGGAGACGCAGGATCCTTCAGCTCTCTCTTGTTAACAGTGACTCCAGGAACAGTCTGCCAGTGCCACGAAGTTTAAGTATGATGGTCATGTGACCGATTCAGCCAATAGATGATCAGAAAAGGACTGAAAACGCACATCTTATGAGCTGCTCCTGGTGTCTTCAGCACATATTTAGCGTGTGACAATGTACCGTGGAATTTTAAAGGGGTTTTGTTTGGAATATTGGCATGAATGAAAAATTAAAGCACTTATTGTTCTTCTTGTTATTGTATCCGCACAGTTAATTTGCTAAATATAAAACCTTCTAACGGTATATTTTATAACCTGCAATTGTTTTGAAAGCACTCGTGTATGTATAAGATAAACTGTTAACAATGATCACGTAATTCCACTCACTACTGAGAGTTCGAGTTGTAGACTTGGTGCATTGTTACTTTCATTATGAAATTCCATATATCTGCTCTATGAACAATAAGGCTTGTTCCTAATCCCTTTGCAACACGTAGAAGACCAATTAGCAGATCTAGTAGAAAGCTGCTTTGCATCTCTTCAACTTCAACTTTTTTTTTGTTCACCATGGGTCCAATACACGTATTGTACTGTTAAAAAAAAAAAGAATCTGTGTGTTAGTAAAGCATTTGAAATATTCTTAATTCTCAAGGGACTTAACCACTGCATAATTAATTTCAACGTGTTTAAACTGTTCTACAAATAACTTCAATTGTTCTTTTTTTCACTTATGTGCCTTTTGGCAATCATCTATGCTGCTAAATATACACTGATGCAATAACTGAAATGTTGTGTATACAATCATATTTTTATTACAATTTCATATATAATGCAACTGTTTTCGTTATATGTTTTTTTCCTGAATGCAGTAATATTGTCAACTGTACTGATTTTGATGGATTATAAAGGGAATTGATCACTGTACAGACATTTAAAATGCAGAAACTAACATTTAATGCAAATAAACATTGTATAGCGAAGTTGTGTGGCTTCTGTACAATCATTTCAGAATATGCATAGAAAGCGGAGTCGTATAATTGAATGTAGTCTTTTATTATTAGTGCAGTAAATTAGACTAGGTTTTATTTCTAGGCATTACAAACATGAGGCACAGCAAGCGCTAATTCAACTGTGGAACTTACAGTGCTATTATATGTGCTTCTCTATAGTTACTGATAAACAAAGTTTTTTTCCTCCCCATTTAAAAGCCCCAGTTTAAACTTTGACGAGGTAGAAATAAAACATAAAAAAAAAACTTGTCTGAAAGGAAGAAAAAAAAACTTCCCACCCATGCAAGTAAATATTTGCTGTGGAAAACATTTCCCTTTCAGCAAATGCAAAGCAGCCTCCAAAGCTTCTCTAACACTCGGGACCAACCCCGAATAAATCCCTCAACCATTCCTGCAGATTTTAAGAGTTCATAGTATGAGACCCGCTTTAGAGCTTACATTATAACACTATTGAATTTCACTAAAACCACCTTTTAGGTGCATACAAGAGCCTGTTTCAAAGAAAACTATAACAGGTGCATGTAGATATTTAGAAAGGTGTAATCAGATTTTTATCTGATTGTATATTAATTGGTATGACAAATAATGCTGTATATATATATATATAAAAAATTGTGTATTTTTGCATTTTTTTTAAAAGTAATATTTTGGATATCAGTAAATATACAATATGGTCAAATTTAGGGAGTTACTTAAAAATGCATCTACCAAATGCATAAATGAAAATTATACATATAATATATATCTATAATTTTAATTTATGCACATATATATATATATATATATAGTATTAAACAGGTGCAAGCAATCATTAATTTGCAGCACTAAACTTCATTGTACAAACATTCCCAAAGTAGAGAAAAGTAAGGGTAGGGCAAGTTATCCTGTGTAAAACCACAACGTAACATTCACTAATGAACTGTAGCAAATCCACCAAATGCGGGCGTTTGTCAGATGCCATTAGTTTAGTGTGTGAGGATTTAGAGTGCTGAGCCATTCTGTCCACCTTCATTAAAGAGCAGTTGAGGTTTGTAGAGAATTGACCTCTATGGTTGTAGGAAGTCTAATCTGAGCCTCTGAAGAATGTCTTAGCGTGAGGGACCACAGAGCCGATAAATATGGCACAAGGCAAAAAATAAAGGAGGCATTACACCCTTTTTCAACAATATCATCTAACAGTAATGCAAAAAGTTCCCTGCAAGGTGAGGCACCAACTTTTAGGTAAATATATATATATTTTTCATGAATTAAATGGGTTTTATAACAGAAGAAACAGCTTTGAACAAAAAGAAAAGTTAAAGTAGAAGGGTAAAAATGTTCTTAACTTTAAGAATTTTCATGTAGCTTGAAGCTTAATGCCACATTTAATGACTGATTGTGGTTACAGTTTAATGGGTCACATAATGGATGCATGAACAATACATTTAATCTTATAAAAAAAGGTAAATATTTGGGAAAACTGGTTAAAACCAATGTGGTTTACGGAGTTAAACAACAAATAGAGCTTAGTGTTAAATATATACACCTACTGAAATGCAACTTCTGGGGTAGTATAGAAATAGAAATACAGCTCTAGCCTAGTTAGAAAATATTTAAACAGCTATTATACGGCCTTTCCATCTACCTACATAACCCAACCGAAGCTACAAGTGAAAGGAAACCTAAAATATGTTAGTAACCTGGGAAAAGCATCGACTTGCTTATACTGGCCTTGTTTGAATACGAATTTCATGAACATTTCCCCAGAGGCAACAGCAAAAATGCCATAATCATAAGACGAGCAAGTCTATATTATAAATCAGATTTGACTTGATTATCCCTAGCAGTGCGATATAACCCTCAGTCTTGTTTTTTATGTATATATTATAAAAAGAAATCTCTCATACGCCTTTAGAACAGCCCTGCAAATGAAAGAGAACAAATACACACAAGGGCTTATGGCCCTTAGAAAAATAATGAAGAACAAAATGCTGAATACCTAACATGTCAGTTTAGTGCACTTGATCGGTCACCTCTAGAACATAATCATCTCTTTTTTATAACATACATGTTCAATGTTCTCAGTAGCATGTAAATGTCTTGAGCAGTACATAATAATACTAGAAATACATTGAGATGTCAAACATAGCATTTGAAAGAACTGTGGCATATGCAAAGAAGCGCACAAAGAACACTTAAAGTCAACTCTTAGGCACTAAAAGGTTGGTTATATAATTTGTATATTACATATTGTTTAAGCTAAAAAGCTTTTTGAAAGAAAAAGTGATTGCCAACGTAGTCTCGTTTTGCAATTACAAGCAGAGATGTGACATGAATCCATAGTGGAATGAAGTGTGCATACTGAAAGTGTGACCGTCAATCCACTACGGAAAATTAGTGTCTGTCTCTACACACAGTGCAGATCCAGATCAAATGTTTCCATATGCTTCAAGGATGATTGGTTTATCATCATCTGATTGACTTTTGCATATGTAAAGATGCCATCTAGAGGAGAAAAAGAGGTATAACACCTGCCCGCAGCAATGCTAATAAAGCTACGGTCAAATCAAGCATCACTCCACCAGCTTTAGTTCTTAAACCGCGTCTGCTCGCACACATGGTTGAATTTCCTGAAAGAGGAGAATACAAAATTACTGATTAAGATTGATCTTTTATATAAATGTACTAGCAAACAGATCTATGTTGTTATACTTCAGACTGACACTACATAGATGTGCATTAGCTGCCCTCTACTGGTGGATTCAAGTATGGAGCACGTCAGAGGATGGACAAGACTAACTGCGGTTTAACTTACAAAGCGTGGTGTGCTTTCACTTGAGTCCGACAGTTGCGTCCCCAGTAACAGTCTGGTCTGGTGGTCACAGTATCTGTGGAAAAACAAGCAAACTTACTGCATCACTTCCAGTTTATTCAGTAGTTTTATAGATTTGGCTTTATGTGTGGCACGACATAAATACCGTGACACTAATATGACTATTAGTGTTACTTTAATGCACACGAGTCTTACCTGGCAGCTCTGATGGAGGAATACGCTCTCTGTATTTGTATGCGATCTCTCTAAAAGTGCGAAGTCCACAGCAGTAGCACAGGAAAGAGTTGGCAGTGATTCTGTAATCTGAAATACATACAACAGGGAATCACTTTCAATCAAATAGTAGTTGTTGAACTGACTTAATTTCTTGTTTGTAGCAAAATGACGAATCAGCTGAAATTTTTTAATCTGCATTGTTAGAAAATATGCATTCAAATCAATTTATGTTCAGAGAAAAAGACGAAAGGCTTGTTAGAAAAAAAGATCTCTGTGATGTACAAAGACAGTGCACTAAAATTATTATGAATGGGAGAAAGTGTAACGCACAATATGACGGGATAAGTCCCGCTTTCTAAATAAGTCATTGCATCACTGCAGCTTTTTTGTCATGATTTGAGCTTTTAGAAACAACATTTATGAGACAGTTGTTGTCAGATTTCATTGGTGATTTCAAATATGAAATCATAAGCTTGGTGAACAGCTTTGGAGAATTTGATGTTTCCATGTTCAAAGAGATAAGAGCTGTACTTGTATGACTGAAATAGCTGCCCGAGAGGCTTTACAAAGATGGCCGCCGAGTAAAATGACTTGCCTTAAAGCTACACTGTGTGATTTTTACCCCCATCTAGCGGTGAAAAGGTATATGACTATCCAGTGAATATTAGTTTCTGTTCCTCTCAATTTCGATTTCGTTTTAACTCCTACGGTGGTCAATGGAGTCCAAGATTAACCTGGCTTCCAGTACGACCTCCTCCATCGAGTGTTAAAACGCGAAAGGCGAAGCTTGATGTCCCTCTTTGGCTAATGTACTTTCAAGATGGAGGGGCAACATGGCGACCGACATTAGAACCCCTTACCCGTATGTATTTTCAATGGCATATTATACACTCACGAGAATACTTTATTACTTGAACGAAGTAAATATACATTAATGAACTAAGTGTTTTTAGCAAAGAATAAACTAAAAAAGTTACACAGTGTAGCTTTAAAGGGACTTTGTGTGAAACCAACACCCCACAATCACTTTTCACAAAAACGTGCATTTGTGATAGATATAACATATCCCTCAAAATGTTTAAGAATATTGCAGTATTATTTTCCTTCTATCACCCAGCCTCAACACTTCTCAATATTACCAGCGAGATGGTACAGGCCCTGCTGTACAGCCTGGAGCGCTTCCTGCAACATGTGCCTCCAGCTCATTCCTCGAGAAGTCAAATAGTTCTGCCACAAAGAAAGCACAAATGATCAACAAACACGGAGCTTGTACAGTTATAGCATTCAAATAACGCTTGAATTTAAAACTAAATATTTCTGATAAAACATCCTCCTAATAATTAACTAGTTTGTTACATGGGAGTGGTGCTTTTGCAAAGGTAACCAAGATCCTTATATCATTATAGGCTAATTAAGTTATGAAAAATGCCCGCAGTAAAAAAAAAAAAAATCTGCCTTTTCTGCTGAATACACAAAACTATTTTTTTTTTTTAAATTGCACTAACATCTTACTATAGGGTGTACTTTAGGGTTCACCCAAAAATGAAAACTATCCCATAATTTACTTACCCTCAAGCCACCCTAGGTGTATATGACTTTTCCTCTTTCAGCTAAACACAATCAGAGATATATTAAAAAATATCCTGGCTCTTCCAAGCTTTATAAATGGGAGTAAATGGTGCCTTAGATTTTGAAGCCAAAAAAGAGAATCCATCCATCAAAAAAGTAATCCATACGGCTCCAGGGGGTTAATAAAGGCCTTCTGAAGCAAAGCGATATTTTTCTAAGAAAAATATCCATATTTATGACCAGCGGTAGAGTTCCGGCGGAAGAGTGACCTCTGACCCGACGCATGACATTGACAAACGTAGAAACGCAGTGGATAGAGCAAAACAAAACACCGGTCACGAATTAGAAGTCTAAAAGGAGAATTTTTAAAGAGAGATGTCAGAGGATTTAGATAAATGAGAGAAGAAGAGCTTGGGTTTGTTGCACAGCGCTGTTTGTTTTAACCGCGAGAGGCGTCTACTCTCACCTAAGACATAGAACACTATACATTCCTATTATTCAAATCAGTTAAACGATGATTAGGCTGCATAAATTAGGTCAGCCGGAACCGGGAACACTTCCTATAACACCTGATGTACTCGCTACATCATAAAAAGAATGGCATCTACGTCAGCCGGACCCGGGCCGTATCCAGATCAGATGGTGGACTTGCCCCTAGACACGACCACGACGCATCCCTGAGGTGCCAGAGCCTCATCAGCCTCATCAGCCCTGTGAAGGCCTCATGGACACCTCCATCACTGGCATGATGACTCCAACCTCCAACCAGATGGAACTGGATAAATATTGTGAATGTTCCGATCCAATCTGACTTCTGACCTGTGATGTTGACTGAATCATAATCATACACTGTTCGTTCGTTGGCCAGAGGAGAACTGGCCCCTGACTGAGTCTGGGTTCTCCCAAGGCTTTTTCCTCCATTCCGTCACCTGATGGAGTTTTGTTCCTTGCCACTGTCCCCTTTTTTGCCTTTGTCGCCATTGCCTTTGGGCTTGCTTAGTTGGGGACATTTAATTTTATATTTGACAATATTATAACAACATTATTTTCCCGTTATCTCTGTAAAGCTGCTGAAACAATCTGTATTGTAAAAAGCGCTATATAAATAAAGGTGACTTGACCTAAGCTTACGCTGCTCCTACATGGGTCAGAGGTCACTCTTCCACTGGAACTAGACTCAAGTACAGCCGTTACCGGAAGCCAGTGATTATGGCTTATAAAGTTATAAATATGAATATTTTTCTTACAAAAACACATTCGCTTCGCCGTATGGATTACTTTAATGATGGATGGATGGATGTGCTTTTTTGGGCTTCTAAAAACTCAGGCTCTATTCACTCCCATTATAAAGATTGTGTTAGGCTAAAAGAAGAAAGTCATATACACATAGGATGGCTTGAGGGTAAACAATTTTGGGTGAACAAACCTTTTAAGATGAATACAGTTCCTTATTTTAAAAGTCAGACAATGGGATTTTTTGCCCACAATACTGGAGGAGTTAAAAGTTGTAAACTTGTAAAGTTCATCAATTATGAAATAAGATCAATTCAGCCATAAAGCTGCTCTGCAGTGATGTCATCAAGCTTTTATTCAGTTCAAGTTTACTTCTCATCCAATAGTGTCAGTGCAGTCACAAATACTATAATAATACGTTAATAATACTGGTTTCAAGTATGAGCAAAAGAACCCTACATACCTGAAGGACTTCAGACTCATATTGATTGCCATTAAAAACTCCATCCAGACATTTGTCATTAAGGTTAAGATCTGTGAGGAGAAATATCCATAATCATTATTATAAAAAACACAGGCAGTCAGAAAAATATTATACAGAAATCTTAACCAGTCAGAAACCTACCGCTGAAATGCGCTAGGCAGCCGTGACAACCGATCCGCTGGCAGCCCCAGTACACATGACAGAAAGGTTTCTGGCACACCATACCTGTTCAAAGGAGCGGATGACAAATCATCAGGTCACTGCAGTAGGTCTGAGAACATTGATGGACAGGTGTCAGGGCCACTCACAGTGCTGCGGGGACATCTGAGGGGGAAGGTACTCGAAGCGTCGGTCAGGCATGGGCTGCAGGCAGCAGTTGCAGATGAGGTGACTCCCCTGAGGAGCACACCTGAACTCCTGAGGATCTGCAGTAGGAATACAGAGGATTTCAGCATGTAGAAAGGCATGGATTTCTCTGTTGGTGTGTGAGTGCATGGTTTAGGCTCAAATGTGAGCGTGAATGACCTGTGGAGGTACCGGAGGATGTAGAGGGCCCGTCTCCAGGTACTTTAGCTTGTCCCTCAGATTGAGCAGGCTCACAGATCCACAGGGCAGAGCTGAGCTCCTTCCGATAGCCCGGACACTGCCGACACATCATGTAGGGCTGACTGTGTACAAACAAAGTTAATCAGGGTGGGTTTTCCAGGAAGTTGAAGTGAAATATACTGCATATTTATGTCAAGCACTTCCTTTTAACAAAAACACAAGGCTCTGAATGGATAACAGTGTAAAGATTCTGACCTCATGTCAGAAATGTCACTGTCATTGTCTGAGAGTTCAAACAGATAGTCTGAACTGCCCTCCTCGTCCGAGAAGGAGCGCTCGACTTTCGGCTGCAGCATGTCCTGCGTGATCTTGTTCTGGGCATCCATGCTGCGCAAGTCATCTTCACTCCGACACTTCTCTGAGACCAAAACAATACATAAAAACTTCGCTGACTCCAAACGTTTGAACAATTGTTTTTAAATTTTTGCAGCTTTATTTTTTTAACCCTTAATGACTGTTAAAAAAGGATAACGCTTAATATCGTTGGGGTCAAAATGACCCCAAACATTTAAAGAGCGATTGCATAAGGAAATATACATTTTTATATGGTAAACTATATATCATTTTTTTTATTTACTTCTCAACTATACATTAATGCTGTGTTTTTTTGGAAATTTTTAAGTTTTTTACTTATTTACTGCACAAATACATAACTAGGCCATAAATTGGCACATGAAAAATGATTTTTTAAGAAACGACTCCTTTTATATTGCAAGGATGCAATCAAAAGTGAGTTAGAACATTTATAATGTCCCCCCCCCCCAAAAAAAAAAAAAAAAAAAAATATATATTTATTTATTTATTTATTTATTTATTTATTCTTTTTAATAAATGCTGTTTTTTTTTACTTTCTATTAATCAAAGAATCCTGGAAAAAAATTCATCAATGGTTTATACAAAAGCATTAAGCAGCGCAGCTGTTTTAAACAATGATAATAAGAGTTGATTTTAGCACCAAATCAGCATATTAGAATCACAGGAATAAATTATTTTAAATTGCAAAACTATTTCACAACATTACTGTTCTTACTGAATTTTTGACTAAATAATTGCAGTGTTGATGAGCATAAGAGACTGCTTTACCTGACCATCCTATTTGTGCAAAGTAGTTTTAATGGATCAAAAGTGCAAACTCTTAGCAGCAAATATGCTTAAAACAAATAACACGTCTGTAAACTCTTTGATTTTGACTATTTATCTCTTTGACTAGGTTGTGTGTGATAAAAGTACCTGGGTGCTGGAGAAGGTAAGCCTCCACCAGGTTGTTGAGAATGTGGTTTTTACGGATTCTCTCCACAGGACATCGGCAGGTGGGGCAGAAGGAGGACCGTTCCATCCAGCCAGAATAACAGGCAGCGCAAAATGTATGCATGCAGGGCTGAAGACTGTAAGGAAGCACACACATTAACACAAAATTCATTCAAACTCAGTCTCCACACATCTTATTAAAATCTTTCTTTAAAGGATTTGTATAAAGGTTTACATTAAGAAAACAACTGTAAGGGATTTATGTTGGCCAACATGTCCATTCCGGTTTAAGTGTTAATTTGCGCACACTGGACTGACCTGACACAGTCATGCAGCAGATCTTGGCAGACGATGCATGTGAGGGATTCTTCCATCTTGTCTGTTGTGGCTCCCTCGGTTTTCTCTTTTCCCGCTGCTCCTCTGATAGGGACCTGAGGAGCTGCTGCAGAAACAGCAGATTCACTGAGAGTAGATCCAAACCCATTCTGATCATCTGCAAGACAGATAGATACACAAACGTCACATTTAAAAGTGTTCATTCATACTCTAGAACAGATCCGAAACACATTTTAATTCCAGATATACACTAAAAAAATCTTGCTGACTTTTGAACAGTAAAGAAATTAATACTTTTATTTAGCAAGGATGCATTAAATTGATCAAAAGTGACATGTATGATGTTATAAGATTTCTTTTTTAAATAAATACTGTTCTTTTTAACTTTCTATTCATCAAAGAATCTTGAAAAATATGTATCACAGTTTCTACAAAAATAATAAGCTGCACAACTGTTTTCAACATGATTGTAATAATAGGAAATGTCACTTAAGTATCATGTGACACTGAAGACTCGAGTAATGATTGCTAAAAATTCAGCTTTGCAATCACAGGAATAAATAACATTTTTACACAAGATTTATTCAAATAGATAAGTCATTTCAAACTCTAAAAATATTTCACAATATTACTGTATCTTTTAACAAATAAATGCAGCCTTGGTAAAAAACTTTAAAAACTTTTTTTTTTTTTTTTATAATAATTTTGAATGACAGTGTACGCGGCATTCTTAAACCATCAGAGCTGCAGTCTAGCAGTTAGTGCATGCATGTGTTATGAGGGTGACACTGGTTCATATCTGGCTTGTGACACTGTCAAACCCTGTTGCCAACAGATCACCCTATCATTTCTTGTATTTCTTTCACTAAAACAGCACACGGTTATGATGTACGACACTCAATGTTGGCAGATTTTTCACAGATTGCTTTCTAAACACTTTCAAAGTACTCTGAAAAAGTTGTAAAGTTAGCAACTATGAAATGCGTTTCACTGACATGTTGAAATACAGATGCTCAGAACGCTCAAAATAGACAGAAATCATAAACTATTTCAAATGCATCACATATATTAGTTTTTCCAAAACTGTGTTACAGCACCTCTGTCAGTTTTTCTTCTTTTCCTCTGCATTTCCATCTCCGGCTCCGTCTGTTGTCCTCCCTCAGTCCAGTAGGTCCACTTCAGGCGCGTGTGATTAATGACCGGCTCCCCAGGGCTGCCTGCTGGTGCAGTCATCTCTGATTCTCCTTTACGAACAGCCGATGAACTGACTGGGTTCTTCTTTGCAGACACATCTGCTAAATTATACACACAAGCATTTTTTGACTATGGCCTTGTCCACACTAATATGTTTTCGTTTGAAAACGCATCTTTTTCTCTCAGTTTTGGCCTTCCGTCCACACCGAGATGCGTTTTTATGAATTAAAATTAAGCTTTTTGAATACACTCTCCTAAGTGGATAAATTTGAAAACACTATTTGCACGTTGTAGTGTGGACTATCAAAACGGAGGTATTTAAAAACGATGACGTAAGTTTAGTTGTGATGCATATTGTACCAATAGATATTCATGTTTAAACCGGTTTTGTGCCTGTTGTGCTATTCTCTGTTGCTAAAATGTTACTTTGCACACTCTAAATTTTCTGTCATCTTTGCAGGACTGTGATATGAACTCACATTTGCTGTCCTGCGGTATTACATGAGAGCTGTTGCGTTTTAGACCAAACATATAGTGACTGTGTGCGACCTAGACGCATCAATAAAATGATCCTGTCAGAATAATTGCGCGATAACTTTTTTATTTATGTTTCCGTCTGTATTATCTCAGTGAGCTTTTACGCATGAATTTAGCGTATTCGTGCATTTTTCAAAAGTTTCTCATCCACACCGAAACGTTGGAAACCCCTATTGTGGACGGAGAGCATTTTCAAATGTATCTGGATTAAATGTAGACGTAGCCTGTAAAACACTGTAAATTTGAAAAACTCAAAGCATAGATGACCAGCTGCCAAAAAAGACATTTGCATTGACAATTATATAATAATCAGTTTCTTATCAAAGCAACTTGCAGGAAAGTGCATATACAGTGTGAACTGTAATTACCAGAGCAGGCAGATAAGGGCATGTTGTAGCAGTGGAAGGACGAGCTGGAGGTAGATGGCTGGGGGTCCTCATGCTCAGACTGAGGTAGAGGCTTCACAATAACAGGCTCTACTGGTGCTGGTTCACTCTCGGTTTCTGTAAGATCAGAATCTTCTTCTATCCCAGCATCTGTAACTTACAGAAATAGTTCACTCAAAAAAGAAAACTTCCGTCAAAAATTGCATGGAGATGAAATTGGGATCAGTGATTCATCTGTGCATATTCTTCCAAAAAAAAAAAAAAAAAAAAAAGGTTTCATAAGATCTCTCTAATCTTCAAAATGTAGTAAAGGCAAGCTCATACTACACAACTTTCTTCCAAACAACTGTCCTTTCCTGCTGACAGGCTATGGCAAACCGAACATCTGTATAACAAACAGGACCATCTGAATGAAATGTTATCAATATCGGTTTACCTTCAACGTCCTGTGAGGCACCTTCATACGGCCAGATGGTTTGATACATGTAAGCAATGTCTGCAAAACAGAAAATAGATGAGTGATGAGGCTAACCTGGGTCATATTTTTGGAAGCAACTGTACTACCAAAACAGAAAATGATTAGCAAATGTAAAAAAATAAATAAAAATACTTTGTTCTGGCTCATTCTTCCTGTACACAAAGTAAATGACATCACAATTTTGCAGTAAGTGCGTCTGTTTCTTCACCACTTTGGACATGTTGATCACTGTCCCATTGGTGCTGAAACAAACAAACAGACCATTATCAAGCAGAAAGTTAACAAATTATGGGTCCTTTTGAATGCATAGAGTGCTATTCAGAGGCTTAACGATGTAGGCAAATAGCCTTTTTGTGAATTTTGTTTTTAGGGACTATGGACAAAGAGAAGGAAACAAAGTTATGGGGAAACATCACAAGCTGGATTCAAACTTAGTCTACATGACAAATTACCCATCTATGAACCTGATAGCCTCTGATCCACCTAAATATTGACTTTCTTTTAAGATAATGAATAGCGACATAATAAAGTGCTGAGTTAAATTATTGTTAAAAATGGCTAAACTGTACAAAAAAAAAAGGTTCACAAATGAGGAAGGGGTCCTTGCAGTTCGCAATACGTTGACTAAGCATTGTGTAAAACTCACAGCACAAAGACGTGCTGGATGGAAATGTACAGCAGCGGAGAGCTAGCATACGTTTAAAATACATGAGACATACCGTTTCTACAGACGCAGATCAACTAGTGAATCTCCATCCACTGACTATTAACCAAATTACAATTAATTAATATTTTTGCCGCAGGGCCAAGCATGTCATTAATTGAATTCACTTACTAATGTAATTAGAAGTCACAGTATAATTTGCCAAAACTTAATAGAACTAAAAGGAATTAATGCCAACTGCAACTACTGATGTTTTTTTATTCAATGGGCATTAGACTAACATTAGCATTATAGACTAATCTTCAAAAATAATATCAGTTCTGTAAATGTACACAACAGTTCTTCCTCTTTCTTGCTGTAATCAATGTATTGACATCACCCTTTATTCAAAATATTATGAAACAGATTTTGAAAGCATAATGCATGATTGTTCATGGAGTCAACAGTTTTATTTGTGATAACACCATGAAATAAGGCAAATTGTGCAGACAAAATGTTTGAATTTTTTTTTTTTTTAACCAAACAATTTGTCAGTTTATTATTTTGTTTTTCCCTGACATTTAAAATATTTTAAATATATAAAATATTTTTCTCATATTTTGATGGTTTAATCGAACTTGAAGGGTCACTACTGTCTATATATATATATATATATATATATATATATATATATATATATATATATATATATATTATATATATATATATATGATACTGCCATAAAATTATTCAACGATCCATGTCCATCGACTATATGTCTTACCTCATGTCCTCCAGCCACACCATTCCTGAGTTCTGATCTTTAGTGATTTTGCAATGATTCCCTGAGACCAGTTTATTTGCCGGAAATGAGAGGTCACAATCTATGAACAAAATATCAGTGAGGTTATGATATAGAGACAAGTCAACAATAAATCAAAATGGAATACATTCTCTTTGGTCATTATAAACCTTTTACAAAAAGATCTGTTCCACTTAGAAATGTTCCCCTGACCCAAATGCCAGCCTAAACATAAATCTGCAAAAATGCAAGCTTTAGCTCTAACAGTATGTACAAATTACAAAAAATATATTTTGCATGAAGAAAAGAAAGCTTACTATTAGGACCATTAATAATATTTGCATTGTGAAATTTCCTCACAAATAAACAAACAAATCACAATTACTAAATAATAATAATACTCGAGTTTTCACATTACAGTGGTGCATGTTAATATCGAAACCAAGTTCATGGGATCAGTTCATGATAAATATATACTTTTCAATGCAAGTTGCTATGTCTACAAGGGTACATAACGGTGAAAACTCACCTTACGATTTTATCCTACTAATCTGAAATATGTGACATTACTAAAGTAAAATGGGTCGCAAAAACATTTTCATGTCGACTTTAATAAAGCACGTTCCTCTTTTCTCTCCCTGACCTTGCCCATTACTTTTCTCTCACAGACACATTAGGCATGCAATACTTAAATTAAGTAAAGTGTGGCATGATGTGATGTAAGGTTAAAAATTAGACCTACTATAGGTAATGAAGACAGTACCTCACGCCCCCCCCCTTACATGCCTATTACCATTACACCAGTTCTCTTCACCCAGTGCCGCACACAGAACCAAACAGACACATGGATTGATATCAATTAAAGCGGGAAAACAGACAGTCTTCAAACCCAGACAGACACAGACAGAGTCAAAGGGATACAACCTTTCCCTGCACACTACCACAACACAAAAAACTACTTAATATTCCAAGAGCATGTCTTCAATAGACGCCTTTGTCATTATTGGGGTGGGGGTTCGTTTGCTGAACTAAAGAGAGTATTGTTAAAGGCAAGGGCTCACTGAATACATGCAGACACTGCTTCAGACTGATTATCTTGAGAGAAAAAAAGTAACAACTAATAAAAGTTAATAAGTAAAACTTGAAGTCATACGAGAGTCTATGAAGAAGTTTCGTGAAAAAGCAAATAACGGAGAAGCCTTTTTAAACTGAAATAATTACTTCACAAGTTAAACATTGAGCAATTATTAGTGATGATGTTTAGCTCACCTTTTTTTCTCCCCACAGTGCATTCTCTATTTATGAGTAATAACTCTGAACCCGGAGATCCGTCGACTTTAACCAGTTTCCCCCAGGCCTGACCGCTGCCCTGATGCGTCATCTTCTCCTCTTCCTTATTTTACCTGCCAGACAGCAGATCTCGTCACCTACAGACGCATAAGGCAAAGTATAATAAAAACAGAAATACGTCATAAAGGCAAATAAATGCAAAGGCATTCAACCACAATGCTGATTATATTATGAAAAAATAGAGTTGAAAAAAACTAGTGTAAAAGAGAAAGCCTATAACAGCATGCTTAGTCAAATAAACTGCACAGGAAGAGACCAGGGAGTGTTGGGTTGTAAAACAAGATGAGTTGTAACCATCAGTTTAACCAATTAGAAATAAGCTACAGGGGTGAATCACTATCATGCTGTGGAAGTTATACTCTGTGTAAAACAATCAGCATCTGAACCAGCAGATTTTTCTTCATGTTTAAAAGCTTTACTTATATCACAACTGACCAAAAGCATTGTTAGCCAACTATGAACGCAAGCTCTGATGAATTGTGTTGGTAATGACAGAACTTGAGATCATACTTGGCTTCGGGAAACCATTACCACCAATGGTCTTTATGATCAACTCAGCTCACAATGCTTTTGGGAGATGCAGCCCTGATGAGAAGGATTGTAACATGACTTTACAGTGTACTTCTAGTTTCTATGTTATGCATTATAGTACATTTGTTTCCAAATGTATTCGGAAAAAAATTGTTGACTTTGTTTTGAATGAAAATGTGTAAAAGTAAATTAGGATGGGGTTTTAAATTTGATTAGCCTTTACAATAATGTAAAACCATGTTGTCTGTTAATGTTACAGTACTGGAAGTAAAGCAGGGTGTAACAAGACTGTAACGTTACTTGATATTAATTTGATAAAGTTTAGGTAAGTTATGTATTTCTAAACTACTTTAATTTGAAGCAGTTAGATAATATTACACGAAAGTTTTACGAGGTTAAAGACGCTTTTAAACAAAATAAGTTAAGTTGCACACTCTCTGACCTCACCTAACGTTACTTGATTAACCTAAGTCAGTGTGCTAACCAGCTAACTGAAGCTGCCAACGAGTTCGTTGTAAAGCGAAAGCCTAGTAACTAGTAAACTAAATGATACGAGCTGAATATGTAAAATCATTCATTTCTGTAAGTTACCGATTTCAAGTCGAGTTTTGTTTTGTTTTGGAAAGCTTAACAACGTGAAACGGCGCAATGTTTACCCGAAAGGGCTGCTAACAACAGTCGCTAGCCCACAATCACATCTTAAACTGTTTAAATTAGCGGAATTAAAATGTAAACTCAATCTGTAATGTTTTCAATGTACTAACCTAACCAGCGTCCGAGAGTATCCGAAGCATTAACGCATGATGACTTGAATCATCCGAGTGCTTTCGTTTTTATTTTGTGGAGCACTTCCTGCCCAGCAGTGGCATTTTCATGCATCAGCTGAGAGAGAGAGAGACAGAGAGAGAGAGAGAGAGAGAGAGAGAGGAGAGAGAGGGGGGGGGGGGGGGGGGGGGGGGGGGGGGGGGGGGGGGGGGCTATGGGAATGAAGCGGGCAGGGGGTCACCATGCTTCTGTCTGGCCCATGTGAAAGCCCCCTGAACAAAAACCTGTCTGGAAGGAATGATGTCTAGACAAGAGACTGATACACATTTTAGAGCAAGAGATGGATATATGGACTGTTGTGAATGGATGAATTTGTGCATTTTCATTTAATAATGATTTAGAATGAAACATTTAGTCAAGTTTTTTTTTAACATCTAACTATCCATTGTATTTAAAAGCAGATTTACAAAAGATATAGCTTGATGCCTGTGTCCTACTGTCATATTAATTGTGAGATTTTTTTTAAATTCTATTGTTAACAATAAGCCAGTAAAAATGTCCACCTATATCAACTTAAAAACGTTAAGTGCCCCTATTATGCTAATTTAAAGATTCCTAATTTTGTTTTGGAGTCTCATACAACATGTTTATGCATCAAAGGTGATTTTTTTTCTCATAATATACATGATTGCACATCACCTCGAAAAAAACTCGCTCGATGATTCAGTCCATAGACATAATAAATACATTATATCTATGATTAAGTCTCTCTTCGAGAGCCTACTCTGCTCTGTGCTCTGATTGGCCAGACGGCCCGGTCTGTTGTGATTGGTCTACCGCTTACAGCGCGTGTCGGAAACGAAACTGCCATTACCATGACTGAACTTTACCTCAAGAAGCTTCTTAAAGGGATAGTTCACCCAAAAATTAAAATAGCCCATAAATTACTCACCCTGAAGCCATCCTAGGTGTATGACATTCTTCTTTCAGACGAATACAATCGGAGTTATATTAAAAAAGGTCCTGGCTCTTCCAAGCCTTATACATTTAAATTTTTTTGGAAGTCCATCAAACCATCCGTGATAAAAGTGTTCGAAACGGCTCTGGGGGGGGGGTTAATTAAGGCCTGTTTCATCTGCTATTGTATAAATTTAAAGGAACCGTATGTAAGATTGTGGCCAAAACTGGTAGCCTACTGCAATCACTTTCAAATTACTGTAGAGCGGTGTATCCCCTCCCTCCCCCTGACTCGAGGTTGCCAGATAGGCTGCAGGATCCAGCAGGATTCTTCTCTGTTTTCAGCTGTCTCCATCTTTCAAAGGCATCTCCTATACAAATCCTTGTTTTATTTCGGACTTTGTCACGAAGTATTTCGGAATCACAACGAGGTTTTTTTGGATTCGTAACGTTAGACATTTTTTTTATCCGACACGTTTGTAGCTGCAGCTGTGGTAACTACAGCAGAGCTGGCAACCCGGATGCCGCAACACTACTGACTTCGTGATTGGTAGATAGGTGGAGGGTGGCGCATCAGACCAAAACACAACATGACAACATCAACATCAGTTGAGGGCTGCAACTTCACTTTTTAAATGACAATATCCTGGCCGGACTACTGTTGTCAGTGATATAAGTATTTGAAATGAACATGATTTCTTAATGTCTAGTGACATATCAGGGCCATTTTATGATTAATTGAAATACATTTCTTACATACGGTTCCTTTAACCACTGACTCTCATCCTTTGGAGGCGTTTACAAAGATAATTTGTTTTTGCAGAGCAGAAAACAGCATTTTTTCTACATTTTTGTTTGAGGAAGGGTCAAAGTAGACGTTGTTTGCGGACAGCCAATGAAGACCATGTAGGCGGGCATTATGCAAGTGTGTTACAGCGTTACTTATGCAGGTCACGGAAGTGAGACTGGAATTCCTGACGACTCGCTTAGTTCAGAGTCGATTCTTTCTTTTGGGACACAATAACTTTATTTATCGTGCACCTTTGACTTTACAACTTTGCTTATCGTTCACATTTATATTACACACTGCATGAAAGGTAATAGTAAAAAAATCATAATAGTAATAGGACTTTATAATAATAAAGATAACATTTACCAAAGTGTACATTACTGTCATGTTAATTGTGATAATTTTGTATTCTATTGATAAGCCAGATAAGTCATTTCAATCTGCTGCTCTCTGTAAATGACTGTACAGTATGCATTGTTTCCGATTAGCAAAGTAAGATCAAAAACAAATGAATTACTGTGCTAACATGCATTCTAGGACCAGTTGCATAAAGCCAACCAGCAGTTAGATCAGAGGTTATCAGTCTTATCCAATTTAAACAAGAACGATCAACCCTTTTTTTATGTAACTGACTTTAAAAAGTTAGGACCTTAAAGAAAAATATTTGATGACTAACTTGACTAACCCTAGTCTTAGCAGTTAATGCAATAATTATCACTGTTCACTTGTCCTGATGAGTGGCCTCAACCTTTCAATGAAGCCTTTAGCTACATTACTTTTCTAGTTCTCTGTATGATGATACAAAAGTCTTTAACAGTAAGAAACAGAAACAAAAAATCTGCATATTGTGCTGTGGAAAAACTAAAATATATCTATGGGAAATATTTCTATGGGGCTATAAAAAAAAGGAGTTGAGGATAATTTTATTTGATAGCATCAGAAAACCCACCTTGAATTAAACCACTGCCACAACTAACACAAACCAGGCAGGTGATAAACACTGATCTAGAACCCACAGTTTACTTAAATTGATCATAACAGAGTGTATATACTCTCTCATCTTATGATGTTAAAAAGGTCTAAATAAATCCTGCTATGACCTGTTGTATGGAGTGTATGTGATGATATAAATTATGTTCAGATGAGTGAAGTGTGGGTACAACACTAACAAATGTATTCAGATCTCCTCAGACAGGGTCATAACAAAGGATTTGGAATGTGGGGGATACATTAAGGACGGGGTCTTTGAGTGGGTGGGTGAAGTGAGTGAGTGAGTGAGTGAGTGAGTGAGTGAGTGAGAGAGAGAGAGAGAGAGAGAGAGAGAGAGAGAGAGAGAGAGAGAGAGAGGAGAGAGAGAGAGAGAGAGAGAGAGAGAGAGAGAGAGAGAGAGAGAGAGAGAGAGAGAGAGAGAGAGAAACTGTCACCGCGACTGCAGGGGCCAAGACTGCGAGCGAGCGAGAGAGAGAGAGTGAGTGAGTGAGTGAGTGCGAGCGAGAGAGAGAGAGAGAGAGAGAGAGAGAGAGAAGTGCGAGCAAGAGTGAGTGAGTGCGAGCGAGCGAGCGCGCGCGCGAGAGAGAGAGAGAGAGAGAGAGAGAGAGAGAGAGAGAGAGAGAGAGAGAGAGAGAGAGAGAGAGAGAGAGAGAGAGAGAGAGAGAGAGAGAAACTGTCACCGCGACTGCAGGGGCCAAGACTGTGGTCATTTGCTTTGGCAGTAGTCCTTTGACCAGCTTTCACTTAGCTTTTCATAGCCTCTTAGATTGAATAGAGTGTCTCAGAGGGCTCTAAAGGTGTCGGAACAGTCTGCCTCTGATAAGCGCCCCGGCACTTTTATGTCAGAGCCTGTCTGTTCACATCCAGTCCGTGCCAACTCATAGAGCCCTGCAGTTTATTAGCCTACACTGTCAGGATGGGGACTTTAACCTGACAGGTTCACTTAATTGAAGCAGACCACAGCTCTATCGATTTAAATTGACAAATTGTTTATTAACAGTTATTGTTAATATATTGACTGACTGTGGTTTTGCTTGCTTTATTCTTTTTTATATGCACATTCATTATAATTGTTGTGACTTCATGGACAGATAATACAATTTGCCAACACATTTCATACAGTGACACCAATGTCCTTCATACTTCATTTAAACCTATTTTATCAGCTTATCTTTATCTAAACAATTTTCTTTAATTATCATGCATGTATGCAAGCATTTTATGAAATCAACTATGAAATCATTTTAACTAAATAGAATATCTTTACTTTTAAAAATGCATTTGGGAATTGACAGGACTGGTTAAATGAAGTGGTGGTAAACATTGTCAGTTACAGCATATACTCCCTTGAAACACTTAACTCTCTCTATATTGTGGACATAAATTCATGACAGGAGTTTTTTCTGAAGATGATGAATATTTATATCACAGTGCCATTTACACCAGGGAGCCAAGGTGGTCCGTGGAAAAGTCTAGAGAAAAACTGGGGGAAAAAAGTAAAATAATATTAATAATAAAGTTAATAACAAATATATAAAAATAAATGTGATTAAAATAAAATATTAAACTATTAAATAGACAGAAAATATATAAATAAAGATTTTGATTAATATAAATAAATAAAAATGTGAATAGAAATAATTAAATTAATTAATTAAACAGTAGGCTACATTTCTATAGAGAGTCAAAAAAATATCATACTTAGATGGAAAGATTGGGATAAGGCAAAGCAATAAATTATCTCTCTCTCTCTCTCTCTCTCTCTCTCTCTCTCACACACACACAACATTTTAAACAAAGTAGCAAAATATAAAAATATATATGATGGCTAATGGCTTTGTAAAAAAAAATGAACACAGTTCATATTAACATGTTCATATATAAAAATTTAGGCCTATATACATACAAAAATATAATTTTTTTTTATATATAAAATCATTCTCTGGGACACAAACGCATCGAAACTAAAGAAACATTTTATCTTGTACATAATCGCAACACTTGGCTGCAGCTGTAGTTCTACAAGCATTCCAGCAGGGGTAGCTGTTGGTCTATGACACAATTATTATGGCATCGCACGATTGCTTCAGGGTACAGTTCATGAACATTTTCTATACATTTATGCACAATTACATATTTTTTTCCAGTAATTTTTAACAATAACACATTCAATGTCATTTGTCAAGAAACTGATTACCACATTATTCATAAACCCACGCGTTCACACTATTAAACATGATTTGTAGGCTATTCGCTGATAGTCTACGTGAGAAGGATGCAGCCAAAAGGCACAAATGTCAGGTCAAAATTACATTTTCTCATGTTTGTTGTATATGGCTATTTTGCAGAAGCACAGTTCTTATATTACGGAAGCTATTTTCCTCTCGCCTGAATCTCCACAGGTCGTTTCTATGGAAAACAGTCTTTGCATAATCTCATTGGTATTTGTTTGTAAATTGATGCGCTGGAGGGGCTGTGCGCATGCGCAGCGGGATCAGCTTCAGTTTTGTTCAGTTCATCTTCATTCTCAGCAGAACTCCCTGAATGGTGAAAGGCCCCAACTTAGACAAGCATGAATTCCCAGCTTGGTGTATGCATGTTAGCGATGATTTGGTGCTGGTTATTCCCCATAAAAACTGCCCAGTTTAGGCTACACCACATTGTGTTCAGCTTGTTGCTGGTCCGATGGCTGTTTTTTATAGGGTTTTCCAACTTGCAGCACTTCTTTCAACATTTCTGGCCCATTCACTGATTTGTCAGTGAGTCTAGATGATCACAGACTATTAGACTAACAAATCCCTCATGCTTCTCTGACAGTCGCGCCACAGCACTGCAAATCAAAGACATGGAGAACTGAGACAGAGAAAAGGCGGCCCAAGTTCATTTAGAGAAGTCACCATTCAAAGCCTGCTTGCCCTTCTTTCAAAACCCTTATTAGACTCGGTGAAGGGAGATTACAAGCAAATAAAATTACTTTAATTGTAATATTGGATTTCATAATGGCCTCAGATATGTAATCATGCCCCTCTTAAACTTTTCATTAAAAAACCATTTGGCAACAAAAAAGGAAATTATGCCGGGCGTGCAGCATTTGTGATGGCGCACAGCTTGTAGGTATTAGACATATTTCTCTGGGAAAGAAAATAATGAGCAACCCGAACAGAGCAGAGAGGGACGAGAAACTGATAGCAGGTGAAAGAGCAGCGTTAATTAATGTGAGATTCAGTGCACATGCAGAACAACACAACAGGAACAGGGCACAGAGCGCCTGCCATTTATGCATGATGGACATTTTATCTCTCACAAACAGCCTCAGAGTGAACAGATTTATGACTGCATGTGTCAAAATGTAATCCCATGTATGATTATTATGGCCATTCCATATACAAGTTTCAAAATTCTGAAAAAAGAAGATAATGGAGGCATGATTTGTAGCCTATGTGGCGTCATGGCTTGGTGCTGGTGATTCACAAGCAAAACAGGAAGACCAAGAATGTATTGCAGTAATAATCAAATATACACATTTTTATACACAAATATAATCAAAACACATTTAAAAAAAGAAAAGAAAAGAACACCTAGAACAAATTATATTTACAGCAACTAAATCTAATTAGTATGATGTTATTTTCCAGTGTAGATACATCTAAACATCCTTAAAACAAGATACATTTAAATGAGAACTGCATTAAATAACAGGACTTGTTTTCAAAGAATCTTGAATTTATTTGTACTATCCCATTGGCAAATAGTTTTTAGCATAAACCACTTTTTTGGTTTTTGGTTCACGCAATTATAAAAAAAAAAAAAAAAAATTGAGAACACAAGAAAAATCAACTTAATATAGCCTATATATATTCATGTATTCACAAATATGAATATTCAGAACTATTAAAAGGCCTTTTTTTTTAAATGGACGTTTAGATGTTTTCACTGGTAAACAAACCAAAAACAGATTAAGAAAATTATTTTTTGCATCGTTTGAAGTCGGTATTTTCATTGGTACAACTTTCCATAAAATCGCTTCTATGTAAACCTTTTTTTTGCATAAACCTATTGGAATTTGTTTATAAGATGGCCAACTTCTCATTTGACCTTTCCAAAGAAGAAAGGGAGTGTCAGCACATGCCGTGTGACTAAAACTAGCAAGCCAAAAGCTAAAGATAAGAAGCATTCTTGGGGCGACAGAGTAACGCGTCCTGGAGAGGTTGGGCTTGATAGCAGCACTTGTTGTTTTGATGTGTTAAATATCCCGTTGTCAACAGAAGCCAAACGCTGATGGTTGAGCCACTGTGTAATGGCGGGTTTAGGCTGATAATCGGATGTCTGCAGCCAGGAGTGGTTAGCCAGCATATAAACGTGGCAGTTATGGGTTGGTTTTACATGCGCAAGCACACTGAGAACAACCTTTGATGGTCTGGTGCCAGGGCGCGATATGCGGTCTTTTCATGTGAAATGCAGTTCTATGGAAATTCAGATATTTGAAATTATAAACATGCTCCGGTCAATGCACTTTGCTGACAAGCCAGGCATTTGCGCTGTACAAAGGCTCATGTTGCTTGTAGCCCTGCAACCACTACAGAACCTGCCCTTAAGCTTTATGACATTAGTGAACAGGGAGAGATAAGATATGGGGATTGTTGTGTGTTCATGTGGTGATAACAGATAAGTGAAGTTTTTTTTTTTTTTTTTTGCAGTCTGCCAGACAGTATAGGAAAGAGCAGAGCTGGTCTAATGTCTCTTCGACAGGGAGGAATGCGGAGCTTTTGAGCTCAAGCCAGGCATCTGCAATCATTTAGCTATGGGTGTGCATACAGCGCCCTCCCATCTCCCCCTCCAGCAGTCATACAGCTCGCAATACTGTACAAAGCCAGCTTAAAAAACACTGGGTCAAGTGCAGGGCAGTTGTCAGATGTTTGTTGTTAGTCATATGTCAGAAGTGAAAGCAAACAGATTAAGAGATTTTCCTTTTTTTGCAGACAACTAAAAGCACACATTTGCATGCAGGACAAGGCCATATGCGTCCTCCATATAACCAACTCAGTGTCAGAAGTGTAGTAAAACATCGGGGATACAATGTGAGGGGCCTGGCCCGGCAAAACCCACCGCCATGTGTAAGGCTATTCTGTGCGATTGCTTACCGACCCATGTTAAATAAGCCTGTGGCTCAGTGTAGGTCTAAGGGATATGCTTTATTGTAATACTTAATATTAAATTGAGTACTTACAATATACACCACTGTTCAAAAGTTTGGGGTCAGTCTTTTTTTTTTTTTTTTTGGAAGGAAATGAACAACAAAAAAATCAGCAAGGACGCATTAAATCGATCAAACGTGACAGTAAAGACATTCCGAACGTTTACATTTTCTGTTTTTAAAAATCTTTATCATCATCAAAGAATCCTTAAAGAATGATTTCTGAAGGATCATGTGACACTGAAGACTGGAGTAATGATGCTGAAAATTCAGCTTTGCCATCACAATGTGTTACATTTCACAATAGAAAAATCGAAATATTTGACAGTAAATCTGTTTTTATAGTTTTTTGTTTTGTTTTGACAAATAAATGCGAGCATAAGAGACTTATTTTTTAAAAATCGTACCGACCTCAAACGTTTAAGTGAATAAAATAAGATAAATAGGCAGAGGAGGGTGAACTAACTTTAGGGGAAAGGCTTTGCGATTCCTCCCTAAAACACATTTAAATAGTTGATCAGTTTATGATGATATATTCGCGAAAATTCAAAATTCAGCTGGCGCACTGAACCAAACTCTGACGTTACAGCGATAAATCTTAACGCATCTGATTGGCCACTGCATTCATAAGTTCAACAGAGTCGTGTGTGATTGGTTATAGTGCGCAACGATCTAAAACTTATGATGCAACCGATACTTTTCATTTAATTTTAATTTTATTATTAGATTTAGTTTAAATGTCAGGTGCATTTTTGACCCGTGGCCAGGGGAAAGCTCACACACGCTCCGCCTATGACAAGATACATACACATAATAAATAATAGTAACTTGAATAATTAATTAAAATAAAAGGTTTGTTTTCCCTCCAAAATACATTTCTCCTTCGGATCATATGCAATAATATAATTCACTGAATGTGACTGCAGACCTAAAATGACTTTCTCCATATAAAGGGTGCCTTATGCTGTGGACAAACAGACATCCATATATTTGTGAGAATCAAACAGTGCGAGTGTTTATGGATTTCACACATTGCTTGAAGGAATAAATCAAAGTTTCACTGTTTGATGCGAGAAGTCTCGCTTCCCAATTGAGAACCCAAATAATCTTTTAGAGAACTTCAGGGGAGAACATGCAGGGAGACCTATATTACCTGAAGACATGCAGCTATTCATCACTACTCATCATTAAACTGTCAATAAAGAGCAGTGCTTTTTGGCAACTGAGCATGTAGTTACAGCATCTACCAACAGGGATGTGTCAAACAATCAAACCTTCACTTAAAAAATCCTGAACAAATAAATGTCAGTGTATGAAAAAGCTTTTCTTTTACTCTCCTTCTCTATTGAGCATTAGCATCCATCTCCACCAATTTACTCTTTTCCTCCACCCTGTACAGGCAGCGCAGTTGGAATATCATGCCTGCTTCGCTCCACTATAACCTCCATCTCTGCCAGATGAACCCAGCTGCAGAAATTCTCATTGGTTTTTATGGTTTGTATACACAATGATGCCTGTGTATGTGAGTGTGAGGAGTCAGGCAGCGAGCTTTCACTGAGGCATGAAGAAAGAGGGAAAAAAATCAGTTAAAAAATGAATGAAAGTGGAAAAATGATTTTGGCTGCTGGGGCTCAGTTGGTTTGTCTGGAATTCTCTTTCTCTCTCTCTCTCGCTCTCTTTCCTCCCCCCTCCATCTTTCCCTGTCTACTTTACATCTTCACTCTCCTTCTATGTCATCATATCTCAGTGGCTTGCTTGTTTTTAGAATAAACGATTGCTTGTTTCTATTCCATTCCCTCATATGTTCCTGTTTGCTGTGGACGCGTTTCTTTCCAGAAGCGCTCAGAGTCCGACAGCATCAATGTTAGAGACTTAGATGCTATTCTATCACTTCAGTCTGGGATTCAGTTCAGTTATTGAGTAAATGATATATACTTTGATAGTATTACCATCTTTATGTGTACTTTTCAGGGTGTAGATGAAAGTTTAGATGGAAACAAGGGGAGAAAGTATAGTTTAATATAGAATTTGTCTTAGTTTACTGTCACTCCTTGAAATCAAAATGCAAGGTTAGCCTTAAAGGGTTAGTTCACCCAAAAATGAAAATTAAGTCATTAATTACTCACCCCCATGCTGTACCAACCCCGTAAGACATTCGTTCGTCTTCAGAACACAAATGAAGATATTTTTGATTAAATGTGACAGCTGGATCACTCCTCCATAGGCTCCCTAAGGGAATGAATCCTGACGTCCCAGAAAGTCAATGAAGAAAATGTTTAAATATTCCATGTCACAACAGTGGCTCAACTATAAGTTTATCAAGCGACGAGAATACTTTTTGTGCGGAAATAAAACAAAAATAACAACTTTATTCGACTATTCCTTTTCTTCCTTGTAGGCCTGAAACGAGACTTCAAGAGATTTCCACGACGCGCACGCGCGAGAACTTAACTGAAGTAGTTGAAGGAGATCGCAATTCTCGCGCATGCGTCGTGGAAATCTCTTGAAGTCTCGTTTCAGGCCTACAAGGAAGAAAAGGAATAGTCGAATAAAGTCGTTATTTTTGTTTGTTTTTTCGCACAAAAAGTATTCTCGTCGCTTGATAAACTTATAGTTGAGCCACTGTTGTGACATGGAATATTTGAACATTTTCTTTAATGACTTTCAGGGCCATCAGGATTCATTCCCTTAGGCAGCCTATGGAGGAATGATCCAGCTGTCACATTTAATAAAAAATATCTTCATTTGTGTTCCGAAGACGAACGAAGGTCTTACGGGGTTGGTACAGCATGGGGGTGAGTAATTAATGACTTAATTTTCATTTTTGGGTGAACTAACCCTAATAAGCTAGTGTTTCAAAACAATTACAAAATTCACATTTAGGAGATATAAGCATTCAAAACTGTAAGTCTCTCACTTCCTCTAAAATGGATCACAGATTTTTATGACATCACTGCGGACTTCTGCTTCTCATCACATCTTCTGTCCACTCAAAGCGTCCCGCGACTCCCTCCCCCTATGCTATAAATAACACCTGCCCAAAGTGACCGTTGACACGTCACGGAGCAATAGGTTGGAGTGTTCAGTTGCTCAAACGCTCGAGTTTTATTCCGTTTTCTAACTACGTTGGTTAAGAATGAAATGTCTAGAATTTATGCACACCTCTACTATTAAATCCAACGTATCATCAGCGCTTCGATTCGCTTCCATGGTGCTGTCGAGTACGACTTGCAGTCTGTGAGGTAAACTAAACGCTATTGGCTATTTGAAAATGGGGAGGAGCCAATCAATGTCCCGCCTTAGCTTCCTGTAATGCATCAGACAAACCTGAGCATTCCAAGGTACTTCAGTGGGCCTTTAAGTTTACTTCTAACAAACTGAATTTTAACATCCACTTCTGCAGGTGTCAGATAATACTTTTATAAAGATCAACCTGCGCTTGAGTGAAATAGTCCCACATACACTGAAATTTTGGTAAATGGGCTAGAAAATTTAAGGGTTACATAAACTTCAGTTAAAATGTTACAATTTGCGCCAAAAATTACGACACCTCATTTACCTCAGCAGAAGAAATGCATACAGGTTTGGATTAACTACGTTTTTGCTTTATTTTATACTCAAATAATTGGCCAGAGTGTCAGTATGAAAGATAAGTCAAGTGTGTAATTTCTGCTCCACTACGGAGGTTGGAAAAATTGTGATTATTTCCAAAAACAAAACGGTCTATGGAGAGAGTTGTCCGTTAACTGAAATTTTGCCAGCAAAAATGCTACATTGTCAAAAAAACTGGCGTTTTTTTTAAACAATGCTCATTGCAGCTAAATAGAACATTTATGGCATAGACTAGCAGCCAGGGACCATGTTAACCAGCCAAACAATCAAACACTTCTATGATGAATGGATGGATGGACGGACGGACCAGACATATGTGGTCATTGAAAAGACAAAAGCAGAATAATAAATGTGAGGATTTTCTCTATCCGGTCCAGGTCTGGAAAGTGCTAACTAGCTGATTAGAGGGAGACAGCAGAAGGCCAGAGAGGCACAGATGCTCAGTGTCTATGGAATAACCCTCTCAATTACAGCATGGCCAAATTGAAACGGATCCCGATTTAACTCTCTTTCCAATACACCTCACGGCAGCTTTCCCAGTCCGTCTATCTCTCTCTCCGGCGATGGCCCTCTCTGAAGCAGCACGTCCAGATAGGCTGCCAGACGCAGCAGGGAGACCATCGATTCTCAATAACACCACTAATGACTGCACACTGCCTGACGCATGCTGCCATTACTTGAGGTGAGGGCCGGGACCGAGGGCAGGCCAGAGCGTGGCACGCCAGATGGAGCCAGTTAGGGATGGTTATGAGGATGAATTGTTTGTCAGTTGGGGAGAAGATAGATAGAGAGAGCAGGAGAATGAATTTGCACGTCAGAAAGACAGACAAAGATAGAGAGACTGGAGGGACGGTAACCTCGTCGTCTTATTTGCAGGACAGACCAACTTCGGTCTATTCTTTTTCAGTTTCTTTCACTTCTTCCTCGCCTTCTTGATCCATCCCTCATTAGCAGGCGTCACTCCCATTAATGAGTCCAGACCGCAGCTCAATACGGCACTAGCCTCAGAGTCAATACCAGTTACCTACAACACAAACACTCAAAAGCTGCACTTGCAGAAAATCGATATCGTGTTGCAGACCTGTCCCATCACCACTCTCAGCCTACTCTCTACAGCAGTGCTGACATACACGCTCTTTCCTGAGAAAATATAGTGAATAGTGACTGTGGAGAATATTCTGCATAAATAGACTGAACAAAGTCTAATTGACATGACATCTGAATTTCGTTTCCCAATTTTTTTTTGAAAAACATCTCCTGAAAAGCATGAAAAGTCACCCAAAATTCAGTGGAAAATAATGTTTTCCAAGAAAATGAACCCGATTTTTCAAGGAATTTTTGCATAAACATTTAAATTGCAAAGTACATTTGTAAAATACAATTTGAAGTATAAATCATCTGCTGCACTGAATCTAAATTATGCTCATTAAAAATAAAATAAATACTTGAAAAAATATTTGGTAATATTATAAGACTAATCAGATACTTGTCTTGTTATTGTTGTAATAAGAATAAGGTTTTCTTTCTCAATATAGGGTAAAATGTGCTTCATTGTCATGAAAATAAATGTGGAAAATGCACAAAAAACTACTTATGACTTAGACATTTCTTAGTGAGATCAACCCATCCTCGTGTATGAAACATTGCACACTTCATCAACATTCAGCGAGTTTACTGAAGACTATAATTAAATAGCAGACAGGTATGCAGATATAAGGTCCAACCTTTATTCCATACATTTTTAAACCATGAATGTTCATTTTTTCACGCCTAAAGCTCTACTTGTTTTGTATACAAGAGTCTAAGAAAAACAACTGCACAACACCACAAGGTCGACAGAAAGAGTCTATTGCCACCCCAACCATTCCAATATGTTTCCCAGATGTCCAGGTTTTGTGGCTGGAGAAGTGTTGACTGCTAAAACAGTTCCTTTATGACCTGGAGGTTTATAGCTGTTTGTTTCATTGGCTCTTAATTGGACAAATGAATAACAGGTATCCAGGTTCTCACTTTAGAACTCCATTTTGACAACCGTCCAATCAGAACTCTCTTAATCCTCTTTGCATAGATTGCATTGCCATGACCGCACCCCCATTTGATTGGACAGCTCCGTCACCATGGTTTTCAACCTGGAAGTGGTTCAGTTTAATTTCATTGTTTTTTTAGAAACATTTAAAAAGCCTAACAAATGTACAATGTCATTTCGTTCCAAGTAATATCAACAAGATATTTACAATATCTTTAAATTTGACATAAACCAAACAAGAATATTGTAAATGCATATTTGTCTGCATATCTCAAAAAACAAAAACAAAACAAAAAACTCCGAAATGTAACTTTGTACATGGTCAGCACTGAATATCTCCAGGTACCATAGAGCAAATCAACTGTCAAACAGTGAGTTCATACCAATTCAGATATGTAGACATCCATATCCTGCAGCTCACTAGGATAAATACAGGGCAGAGGAAAAAAAATGAAACTTAATGCAAATACATAAAAAATGTCTGTACATGAAGGATAGGAAATGTACAAACAAATTTCAGAATGTCTTTTCACTTGAAAACTGAAAAGGCATTGGATTAATAATATATTAATATCAAATTTCTGTTTGGTAGTTCACGTTTATGTCTTATGTTCGGAGCTACCGAGAGATGGAGCTACCTACTCATTTCTTCTACTCCAATCAATTAAAAAAGCCGGTTGATGTGCTTGTTCCAAGGTACAAATCTTTGTACAAATTACACATTTATTTATCGTTTACTCTACTTTGTGTGAAAATAAGTGCATGTTGCCTGTGTCCAACTCAAGTGAGGCATTTTCCGTCCTAGTACGTTACCGTGCCTCCACTTCTTTGGGGTTGCGTGACGGTGAGTACTCCCGAGGGTCCTGGGTGGTGATTGGCGTAGTCCGTCTTGGTGACGCTGGTCTGGCAGCACCAGAGGGTACCAGAGGTGGTGGGGCACTTAGTGCTGCAGTTGGGGGTGTCCGGTTAAGAAGTCCATTATGTCCTGTTGAAGGGCTAAGCCTTGGGTACGGCATCCCACCAAGGTGTGACATAAATGGTGGCATGTGTGGTAAGTGTCCTTCAATGGGCGACTGGTGAAGTTGGTGAAGCCTTGCCCGATCCAGTTCCTCTCGTAAATGCATCCGTTCCCTTTCTTCAGCCTGTTGCCTCAGTCTCTCCTGTTCCCGCCGAACTTCCAGAAGGTGTTCGTGGTGCGAGTAGTCATGTGCCTCCCGATCCCGATAGGCCCGTTCTGGATCATAGATGCCAGGGAACCGGTGTCCAGGCTCAGAGCGAAGCTGAAAGTCCATGCGCCGCTGAAGGTCGAGGTTTCGGTAAGCTTCTCGTAGAGGATCCCACGAGAACGCCGGATGTGGAAGGCGGTCTCGACCTGCTGCAAGAGGGCTGACTCCCATAAAAGGTGCCATGCGGGTGCGTTCAAGCGCATTCAGACTTCCCATTTGATGCATGGCACTAAGAGTGAGCGGCAGTGAGTGTGGCATGGGGACTCCGTGAAGCGAGGCCGGTGTCGAAGGGTCACTACAGCGAGGGGATGGCGGAGGAGGCTGATGGGATAGTACAGGGTGGTGATGACCTATTGGTGTTGTTTGGTGAGGTGGAGGAGGGACTTGAGGCTTAGTGGCAGCTTCAGATCCAATCACCATCACGTCCTGCTCTTCCTTGCGTTCCTCCTTGATCTTCATGTCGTTCTTCACCTTGTGTAGCAGATCCCCTGAGCTGGTTTCCTTTCTATCCCTCTCACTTTCTTTAATCGGTAGCGGTTGTGGGATACCCATTTTGATTCCTGCATCGTTAGGGACATTTTTCGAGTAAGGAGAGGGTGATCGGTGAATGGATTTGAGAGAGTCATCTGAGGAACGCCTGTCTGTGATCTCCTTCCCGGGAGAACGACTTTCCTTCACCTTTATGTCTCCTAAAATGCCTGGCTCTCGCTGGCGCTCCAAATGCTCTTTCTCAGGCTCTCGGTTGCGGTCGACACTGCCACTGCGGTGTCTGCCAGAGTCAGTCGAGTTCTGGCTATTTGAGCGGATCAGGTTGCTGATCTGGTAGCTAACTGGAGCGGAAGCTGGAGATGAGCGGTTTGAATGGCGATTCCGATCTATAGAGTCTCTGCAACAGGAAAGAACCCATAATTAGTTGAATTAGTAGACAAAAAGAAGGCAAAATAAGATGCTTTGCTCCATGAAATCAGCAACACCAACCTGTCCTTTTCTTTCTCTTCTTTCCCAACAGAAGAGTCCCTTTTTTCTCTCTCCCTTTCTTTTTCCTTCTCGCGCTCCCGGTCTCTATCTCTATCGTGGCTGTTTGCAGAGCTGCTTCTTTCTGCATCTGCAGATTTGGGCCACTGTGGAGGGGTCGGGAAGGAGGGCGGTGTACGGTGCAGCCGATTCCAGGTGTCGTGATGAGGACTACTTAGACCATGCAGCCCTGGACCCTCTTTGGGTCCAAAAACACTGTTGGCCCCTGAAAGAACAAGAAATATAACATCAGTGTATCCGATCACAGTCCAGTTCTATCAAGATTCTGCATACACAAACTGAAAGGTTAATGGGATAGTTTTTAGCAGAGACTTTTTAGCAGAGAACAAATGAATGACCCAGCCGGCTCAAAAGCTATGAAAAGCAAAGAGTTCCATAGAGATTCTATTTCAATGCAATCAGTTTCACTAAAAGAACTCCCGTTCAGCCAATGAAGAAAGAAGGGAGAGGAAATGAGATATGGCGAACCCCTACTTTGCGAGAAACTAATAAATGCAAGTGCAATGATAAACCAGTTGGGTTGCGAGTTTGAGTTGGGGTGTGAATTTGGCAAAGGCCTGTCTGCGGTAACGCCTGCCTCCCCCTGTTTCCCTTAACTCTCATTTTGCATTTGCAGCAAAGCTAAGTGCCTTTCTTTCATTCCCACCTCCTTTTTATTCCCTCTGCACTCTCTGTGGTCTACAGCTAAGCTGTGCTGCACTGAGCTGAGCTAGAGGCCGGGGGCCGGGGCTTACCGAGGGTTGGGTTGCCTAATCCACCGAAGGCACTGCTTGAAAGGTTGCTGAGGCCGCCAAAGGTACTGGAGCGACTGAATGGATCTGCAAAATGCCAAACAGGGATTAGCGACGCGGGGCCGGAGGTGCCCGACCATTCCAACCGGCTTTTCTCTTACAAGCCAGCTTTGTTTTTTGCGTCACTGTTACTGCTGCTATTCTAACTCCCTAAGGGTTGTTTATTTCTCCCAGTAAGATTGTTGGAGTGTGTTCACTGGCTGCGGATTAGGTAGCGAAAGGTGCTGGCATGAAGAGCGATACCTGATTGGAGTGCGATTGCTTCGGACATTTTGAAATGTCTGATGTGGAAAATGATTAAGCCAAAGCTAGCAAAACAGCTTGTGTGTCTCCCATTTCCTCTAAAAGTTTGTGTGATCCTTGCATCTACTTACCCCTTACCCCTATTAAGCTATGTATTAATACTTACCTTGCTAGGGATGAAGGAGCCAAAATAATCCATGCAGTTGCATTAATATATGATCAAATTAAATACAAAACAAACAACCTCCGGCCCACAGAACTAAAAACACAATTCAGTGTTTTCTATGTGGAATATGCATTTAAATTCCTGAACTCCAGGAATGGATTTATGACTAATCCACAGTGTTCTTAAATAAGTAAGCAGTCATTTAGCAAATGCTTTTATGCCAAGAAATTCACAATACACTAATTCACATCACCAATCCCCCTTGGAGCAACCTAGAGTTAAGTGCTTTGCTCAAGGGCACAATAGTGATACGTTCTTGACTTAGAAACCAGAAGCCTTCTGATTACCAGTCTCGAGCTTTAACTACTAGGCAACACCTCACCCAACTCCGCATTTTAGTTTTCTCTCCATTTCCTTTGGGCGCCAGGTGTTTACAAATTCAAATTGGATTGACTTGAGAGCTCACTGTGTGAAATCAGCATTCATCACTAAACTCAAATAACATATCTGATAGAAACGGTAGGGGAACACTATCTGAACGAAGCAGAGCCCAGTAAAAAGGTAATAGTAAAATATACTTGTACTGTATATTGTTGTACAAAGGGAAACAAAGGTTGAGTTTTGGTCAAAATGATTTCTGACACAAAATGTGTGTGTGTGTGTGGTAAATTGGTGAATAAAAGACATACGAAATAATAATGATAAAAAAAAAACAGTCATTGCACACTGTATTATATCATTGTATTGCTTTATATTATATCTTGAAAAGTGTATTTTGTCTTGTGGTAATGACTTGTTTTTGCTTTTTTATACACCAGCCTGTTCAGCAAGTAAGTAACTTTCATGCAAGATAAAATATCAAACCAAAGTATTTTTGCTTCAGTTTATCCTGTTTTAAGCATGTTAAGGTATTTTTCCAAACACTAACAAAACAAATGTACTTTTTATATAGAATTAGATATTTTATTGTTAAAAAACATTTTGAAAGTTGAGTTAAGGGTAAAATTAGAATATCTGACCCTTCGGGGAGACACTTCTGAGCCGACTGATACCAGACTATTAGGCCTTAGAGTAGATATTATCTTTTATTTGACGAGAACAAAAACAAGGCTATGAGGGATATTAGTATAAAATTTTCAATTTGTCATGTTATCTAAAGGTTCTACATTAGGCCATGACTGATTTTTACAATATATATTTGGAATTTGGTTTGGGAAATTCGTGGAAAGCCGTGCTTTAGCTGAATGATCATCACTGAGGTGTGCAGCCCTACAACATATGGAACAGATTGCATTTCTGCCATTCTTTGCCTTGTTTATGTTCGCATTAAATAAAAAGTGATTTCAACATGAGATGAATGTATTAAATTTGAAATTACAGAAGGACATAGAGAAGAAGAACTATTTAAAATGGTGGTTTACTTACACTTACCTGCCAAATGGCTAGGAGGCAGGAAGCCGGCGTGGTGAGGAGACGGCCCATAGGGTGAAGCAGCTGGATGTCCCGATCCTATAGAATACAGTAAACAGTTAAAAAGGCCAAACAGTTAAATTTTTCTGTTGTAGATGTAGTCTCTATATATTGTAAAATAAGATAAGAGACTAAGGTTAGTTTAAATACTTTCTCCTATTCCAGTTTAATGTGGAGAGACAACTAGAAGCCAACCTGGCTCAACCAAAGGTGTGTTTAGAGGGAAACTGAGTAGTTTACCCAGACAATAAAAGGACAGTGATGTCTTAGATTGAGTGTTCAGGTTGCATTTCAAAGGGTCAACCGTCTATTCATATGTCATTTGTTAGTGTGTATCATTAATGAAGAAACCAATTACAAGCTCCTTCATGACACCACGCTGCATAATTACAATCCAAAGGGCAGACACGCTCTTGTTGCCCTTCAACAAAGAGCTACCAGTCAATTATATCAAGTAAAAGCATTTATATTCATGCCCGTACCCCTAGCGTTGAGCCAAGACAACGTACAAAATAACAACATGCAAATGAGAAAATAAAAATCCATGTTTATTATACTGGAGCCATACCAATAAAGATCTTGCAGTATAATTTGCAAGATAATATATACATAATCTGTGGGGGCACTATCTTGATTGGATTATAAATATAGTTTATAAGTGAAATGAAAATCGCTTTTATATAAGTAATATCTTAAAGTGGTCATGCAGGTCTAGCAGTGATTTCAGCATCAGGCTTTCCCATAGCAGCAGGAAAGGGAATTATTTCCAGGAAGCATTGTGTAACTGCAACTGTTTTTATCTAAAACTGCCATCTTTTTCATTTCAAGAATTTAAAGTAAATGTGACGTGGTTCCACTCTATTACACTAAGTCTTATTAGAATATTAGTAGACAGTGTTAGAGATAGGATTAGTAGGATAAGTTGACATGTAGTTGCAATGTAACGTACAGTATATTTAGTAGAATATCTGCTGAGGGAGCATCAAAAAGTGTTGGCAGGTAATAAGCAGACAGTCTACTAATACTCTAACGTAGTTGCAAAGTTACTTAGTAGAAAATCTAAAGTGGACCATTGAAATAAAGTGTTACCTGACATGTTGTTTGTTACTCATTTTACAGGACATTCAATGAGAACAAATCTGTACGGTAGGATTTGATTTTCAGAATAACCTTATGCATATTGAGACTAGGAATGTGTACTGAGAGTAAATAGAGTCAAGTTTGATTTCATGTTAAGTTTGGGAGTTTTCTTCACACACACCTGTTGATGAGAAGAGGGGTCTGGCCAGGTCATGAGGGTAGGGGAACCCAGGGAACACGCCTGGAGCTGGAGGACGGCTGAATAGATCAAGTTTTCCATTCATGTCCAGTTTATGCGGGTCCAAGTGCATCTGCTTTTAAGGGACAAACGTCATTTTCAGGTTATATTCAATGTGACTATGACATATGTGTACAAAGTTTAAAAAGTACCACTTATTTCTTTATTTGTAAACCTTCCTTAATGAGGGAAAATTAATCCGTTAGACGTCAATGCATGAATCATTACAAAGTGTACTTATACATTCTTGTACTTCACTCACACTAAAGGCTACACACTATTAAAGAAAAAGACAAGGAAAAGTCTTTTCTGAACCTTTTCTTGACTTCTGAGAGAACTTACTTTCATCTTCTGCTGATGATGGTAGATCTGCCAGGCGATCTGAACATGCACAGCACACCATTTGCCTGGCTTCTGACATGAGTGAAGAATACATTTCAAAGCATTAGTAAAATGGCGGTAGCATTTAATGTGTAACATGCAGGGATTTGAAGGAAAATCTAAATATGATGCTTACTCTTACTGAAGTCCTAAAAGGATCTGTTATCTGTTAGGAAAAGAAATAGAGAAAATAGAGAAAAGGTCAAGTTCATGAAATGCTGAAAACACCACAATCCTCATTAGTTTGTAATGGCTGATCTCTTAGCGGACGGCTTACCCTCGGGTCCTTCTGAAGGAGAGTGTGCGGGACCGTTCCTGGTCTTGCTGCAACATCAATAGGGTTTGAGGCCTGGAGAGAAAATGAAGGCCTTTTTAGAAAAAGCTAATGGAACATAGGCTAATGGAACAATGGACACGGAGGTCTGTTTCTTTACTATTTTCAATTATGAACTGTTTAGAGATATTACACTGCATTGCATTTTTGGCTGCTTGGTGTGATATGACTAATGTCTACCTGGCACAGAAAACATCTTCATTTTTAGGCCAGAAAACTCTGTAGCTTATCCAAATTTGAATTTAGCAAAATGCATACAGAGGTTTTGTGGCTTGTAGTCTGTGTGTTAACTTTACGGTAATCTACTGTGTGCTAGTTTAGAATTAAGTTTTTGCAGAAATATGCATTTAAAAATGACTAGCAAATGACCAAATCATGGTTCATTGCTGTCATGTAACTAAAGCCTTTAGGCTATTTAAATAGAATATAAGCCTATAAACTCAATCCTTTAAAAGGAAACATGTCAGCTCAGGAATCTGTGAATCATCATGGGTGTAGCAAGTTTAAAACTTCACTTTAGTCCCAGGTCTCATGGATGCCACAGTAATTTATTCTAATAAACTTCATACTTGTTGGAAATTCCAGACTCGCTCTACCTTTAACTGGTAGCTAACATAATAGTGAGAGTTATTTGAGAAGTGCCAGGTAAAAACCATTACACACCAAGTGAGTGAAAGCTATACACATTGCAAAAAGACACACACAGCTTAAGACCACAGTGCTAAGTCTAAAGTTAACACAAAAGCCTCCAGCAGGTTATTGAGCCTATGCCTCTTTGCATAATCCATTAGTGGCGAAAGTGGCAGTGGTAGATTTCTCCATCTGTCTGGAAATGAAGCTGTGTGGGATTCGAGAGCACTCTGAATATTAATAGTGAGGTGAGGCTGGGCTCTAGATCAGGGGACATGGCACATTTATACTCATTATAGAGAACACAGAGAATGTAATGTTAACAATACCAGGGATACACAGGGAACAGGTAAACATTAACAGTGTGGAAGCTCTTGTGACCAAAAATGATGCTAGATTAGTAATATGTAAAAAAGAACTGTTCTATGACTGGTCAATCACCCGTGTTCACGACACCCTAAACAGCATACAGAGTTCAAATACTGTCCCTAATTTCTCAAATTTAATTAACATTACTTTTGATTTTGCTTTTGGCTAAATACAATTTTAAATTTTGGTTCCGATAAAAAAATAATTTCGGTGCACCCTGTAAAACATTGGAGAGGAAATTTAACTTCCATTCTCATAAGTGAAAAAGACTTTAGACTAATCCTGTTTCACAAAAATATTTTCAGGGTCAAATGGCATCTGTAGAAAGCGTTGTTTTTTTTCTTATGCTCACATCTGTGTGATCACACTACCAGCCTTTTATGGGCCATATTTTTCCAAATTTTTTTTTTTTACATCTTTATCTCGTAATCTTGAACCAACTACAGTACATGCTCTCCTTCTCGTTCTGCTCAAGTCAAAACAGTTTTGTCTACATTCCCACATGATGTGTGTTAAGGTCTAACCTTTGGCTGGAAGGCGCCTTGCAATGAACTGAAGGGCCCTGAATGTGGAAGCAATGGAGGCATGCCCGGCATTGTTGGCGGGTAGGAGGGAAAGAACTGCAAAACCCCCCCCAAAAAACATGCAAAAACTTTACAAATAGGCATATGTCTCAAAGTTAACATAATTGACAATCTGATTCATTTTCAGTCAAAGCAAGGGTAATGCAGTCAAAAAAAGTTGGCACTTACATTTGAATGTCTCAAGAAAGGATTGTCCAGCTTTGGGGCGTACTTGTCGAACTGAGAGAGGGAGAGAGAAAGAGAGAGAGAGAGCACAAATTAAAAACATATCAATAAAATCAAAGGCATCTGTGACCAAAAACATGAGAGAGCTTTACTGCAGTGTGCTTACATAGTCAAATAAATAGCAGATGAAGCTCAAATAAATTACACCCTTTTAATAAAACAATTACACAGTAAAACAGCCATTCAATGTCACAAGAAAGAAAACCACAGCAGCCGCAGCTGGCACAGGGTTCACAGAGCCGACTCGGAGTGTGGGAATACACTCACACATGAGTCCAACCAGATTGCTAAACAACTGAAAGGCACCCTTCACTTCCAATTAAATTGACGTGTCATTCCTTTACAGTTTAGAAATACATATAGAACAGTAACTCTTTCAAGTCAAGTTCTAGTTAAACAGTGCAATTTGAGCGTAAAGATAGCAGTGTAACTATAGGATAGCAACTAGAAAAAGCATGTGAATGTGGCGAGATTCTGTATTTGATGAGTCAGGAAAAAGCTGTAATGGTTTATGATCATTTTTAGACAGTTATATAAAATGTGATGGAAATAATGTCATAGCTTTAATTATAATTTTTTTTTAAATCATTGTAATAAAATGCATAAATGTTATAAAATGTGTCCATAAACATTAAAAAAATCCATACTAAACTTTTTTTTAAACATTTTACTATTATGTTAATAAAGCCTAAGTCTAAGTGTCTAAGTCATTCTAATTCAACTGGTTCAAGTTTTTAGCCCTCCAAGTTCAAGTCATTTCTTTTACATAAACATACAAATCCTTTACAAACCCACTTATACAGTGTTGTTTCAACAGAAGCCTATCATCTTATGTCTCAGGTGGTGGTAATAAAAGTGGATAAACTCTTGCGTGAGTGTGTGTTTTCTATAAAAAGCAGGATGTCTTGAACCACAGCCCACTTATGATACAGACGTTACTGTATATTTCAACAGATCAGCATGCATAAGCTGCTTTTATCCTGCATTGTATGAATGTGTGGTGATAATTAGCTTAAATCAAACACACAAGTTTGCCCTGGCTGAGAAAATTGCTGATCTGGCTTCCAATTGCACTTCTGTGATCCTTCTGAGGGCCGCACACCTGCTTTATGGTTAACACTTGCCGAGTAAATACAGCAAAGGTTTATAGTGGTCTATAAAAAAAAACAGTGCTTCATAATTCACAGCCCCTGTGTGTCAGAGCTTTATAACAAACAGCTTTAGCAAATCAAGGCTCAATATTACATCTGTAAACAATTAAATCTTTATACAAGAAAAGCTAAGAGGAAGGGAAGAAAGAAAAGGAAACAAGAAAGACATTATATAAAAAATGTTACTGTTCAAACTTTGTACCCACTTTACTTTCCTGAACTGACACATTTTCGAATGTAACAAAGGGTAGTTTTCCTTTGTCAGTAAAGGATATTTATTCTTTGGAATAACATACACCAATGAATTATGCACAATAAGACCAGGAACATGCATAAAGGAAGTAAATTGGGTTATTTTTTTCATCTCATGTTGACTTAAACATTTAAACACAACATTTCTTTCGTATGCATAGACTCTTAAACCAAGCACAAATGCTTTATAAAATCAATCATCAGTGTATTTGTCAGTAGAAAACATCACATTTAAATCACATGGTGTTAAAAGAAATTCAACAATAGCAGTTCAGCAAACAAGACATCTCGTAAAACATTTGAGGAAGGTCATTCAGCATTCAGATTCATCGCTATTTCAGTGTTTCAATTTCTGATGATGAAACAGTTCTGTAACCCATACAAGAATCCAAACAGCAAACATGGCATGTTTTAAGCTAATATGCAAACAGATTTTAATCTTTGGAGATGGTAATCTTTGATTAAAAAATGCTTTACTTTTTATCTAGTGCTCTGACATAATATCTTTTGGATTGGTTGACAGCAGCGATAGCATGCAGATAAGACGCTCTCGTTCCAGTTTGAATACGTTTCAGAAATCTGAATGCATTTTATATGGCTAGCTAACTTTGAGGAGCTGAATTTATCTGATTACAGACTGCCAAAGTTTGCCTCTAATAGCCGCTTTGCACACGGAAGCAATTACGCTTTATCAAAACAACCTCGTTGATGTCATGACTTTCATCTGCGGTGAGGTCATTATGTTTCGACCGCAAGCTTTGAATGTGTCACATAGAATGAGCTCTGTCTGTACCTCAGTCACGCCATAAGACTCTGTCTGCCTCCTGTTTTCCTCAAACAGCCCCCAGCACTCAGACACATCATCATTCTGCTCATATGAAAGCAATAAAACATCTCTGGCTCACACTATAAAAGCGCAATGGGTACGGCATGTCAACATGGCAGCAAAAAGGGTTTTTATTAGGGAAAGAGCTACAATATTTGCGGTTGTCATGGGACAATTGTTTATCTTGTTATGATGATGGGTATCGCTTATGTCACTGAGATGGTGCTGTAAAACTGCTCAACCCTTTGGCCTCTGTTTAAGATCTGGCCTGGTTCAGGATAAGCCTTAAGCCTCAGTAGTGGGTTGTAATCTCTATTACTTATTACACAACAATTAGTTCCGGTGCGCTATTAGGATTGGATGAACGCCGTTCCGCTTCACAGTTTGCATCAGTCGGCTTGTCAGTGTTTGCAATGTTCCAAAAAGGCTGCCAGTCTGTGCGTTGCTCCCTTACATTGAACTGTTTTCGTGAAAGGAGCAACAATAGACGAAATAACGTGCCATATATGCCAAATATAAGTTACTCGTGCTGTTAGCCTGAATATCAGCACGACTGTGATTCGGCCGTGCTAAAATTCAGTACGTCAACACGATTGTGAGTGTCAATTGCTGGAAGAATATGATGGCTGTATCGAAAGGGCTTGTTTTAAATAGGTTGGAGAATTTTAAGGGGGAATAGGGAGGTAAGGAAGGGTGTAAAATCTATCCGTTTTTTACTTATCCTCACATTTCTGGCTGGGGTACGCACCATTGGAGGTGCAGTGGGCGGCCCAATGATGGCTGCCGGGGGCAAACTGGCAGGGAAAGGCGTGAAGGTGTGCTGATGCGTGTGTTGGTGCTGGTGCATATGCTGATGTTGGTGAAACTCAGCCCGGAGGAGCGACACAGGGCCCAACGGCGACCCTGTGGCCCCTGGAGCCGACCCCCGACCTCGCTCTGAACTCTGAACCAGGAAGCGGTTGTTCAGCTCCTGCCGCAGAAGATCATGCTCTGCAAGAAAGGAGAGCGAAGGGAAAAAGGAGGGAAAGGGGGGAGATGGGGAAGACATGGGAGGGAAAAGAAAAAAAAGGCAAGGGCGGCCAGTGAGTTTTCACAACAGCGGTAGGAAGAAGCGAAAGAGGGTAGTCACCTGGCTTTCTCTGTTTCTCCAATTCAAGGTGTGAGGGTTTTCTACGTGAGGACTCATTGGTGGAGGTAAGAGAGTTGCCTGTGACAATGTGCCAATCAGAATCCCCGAATGAGGCTGGCAATACATGATTGGTTGGTTGAAAGATATCAACAGGCTGGTATCTAAAGACAAGAGAGAACCAAGAGTCACCTCAGCAGAAAACACACACACACTTGCCCCGACATACAAAAACTCTTATACTGACTTAAAGGGATAGTTCACCCCAAAAGGAAAATTCTGTCATCACCCTCATCACCCAAACCTGTATGAATAACTTTCTTCAGTGGAATTTTGACCAAAATATACAAGTAAATATTACAATAAATAAAAACAAAAAGTGTGTTCCCCAAAAGAAACAAATGCATACAGGTTTGCATACAAATTTTTCATTTTTGGCTAAACTATCCCTTTAAGACCCTTTTTAAAGTTAAAAAAAAAATCTTTGAGCACTTGCTTGATGCTTTCAAATGACATCAATATATACTTTTAATTTAAGAGTCTACACTTGGGTTTCTTACAATAAACTAAGATATGTTTTTAGTGATGGCAGCTAAAGAAAGGATTACACTGTAGATGCTAACTGCATGTTAAAATATACAATTTTTTTCTTAAATACCTTGTCATTCTATACTTGATCCTTAGATTTCGATCAGCATGTCGCACTAAACTGTCTGGAATTGGCGTCTAAAAGCCAATAATCAACAAAAAAATAACACTTACCGTACAAGGAATGGCAGAGATGGAGAGGACAGGTATAATCAACATTTTTGCATATAGCATATATTGTATCAAACAAGGTATTTAAAATCTGACATAATTGTCAAAGGTGCCTGAGAATCCAGATATGAGAAAAGAACAGTGTAGCTGACATCCTTCTTTATTACAGGTATCATATACTGTAGAAACTGGATATAAGTCAAATGTTTCACATGCTGACCTCTGATGCGTGCCTCATCTCGTCTCGCACTTAAAAAAATCTTGAAAAGAATGTGATTTAAGGGCAGTTCTGTTGTTACTGAATACTGTGCATGTAAAACTGTCTTTAACACAGGTTATTTGTCAACAAGCAGAGGAATTTTATTCCAAGCAATTAAAGTACAGTAACTGCAGGAACAGTCACTAGATTTGTGGAAACCAAATTTGTGCAAATTTAAGACTAGTATTACAATATGCTAATTTAAGTCTTCAAAATGGGATGAATGTAATACATATGACGAATAAACAATGTTTATATTTTTGTGGTCTCACATACCTTTAATTTTATAGGTCCAAGTAAAAATAAGCACACTCTTAGGGCACTAACGCACTAGAAAAAACTACAACAGAGTGTTTGAGGAACAGAAATGCATTAAACGTATTCCGCAGGTCTGGTAAAAACTGGACCCTCCATTCTCATTTGTCAATGGATGATAATGTCAGAGTAAAAGTTTACATTTTTGCACCTTCAGTTTAGCAAACATTTGAAAATTTCCTCTACATCCTTGAAAGGCACCTTTCCAAATTGAAATCAGTGGATTTGCAGCATTCTTTAGTGCAGCGTAAACTGTAACGTGTACACACTAGGGATGTCAACGATTAATCGACGATCGATTAATTGTCGATAATACATTTAATCGATAAAACTTATCGATCATCGATTAAGCAGGATCATGCGCGTGCGTGCTGCTCAACCGCGAAACATGTAAGCGAGCGCGCCGGTGTGGTGAAGTGTTGAGTCCCAGAATGACACACCGGAATGACACACACACACACCGGAGTTGTTTGGGACTATTTTACACCTTCATCATGACTATAAGTTTGCGTGTGCATTCGCAGCCTTTTGTTTTGTGCAAATGTAAGTTGTAATAGTTTATTTTGTGTATGCCTATCTATATCTGATTTACCTCATATTGGATGCATTTGGTTAAGAATTGACGTGATCTTTAGCGTGCTCAGCTCAAATGACAATGCACGACTAATAATGATTATTGTGACTGTCATATTACACAAGATTATAAAGAGAACAATATTGTAATAAAACATTGTGAATTATTTGGGTTTAGATGCCATGTCGCGTTGTTCCAGGAAGAGTGCGTCCACCACAACATGAGTCATTCTGAATGGCACATTAGTCTAAGTTCACTTGTGCATTCACGTCATATTGTGCAGATATAATTTTGTAAGATTGTTTATTTTGTATATATCTGATTAATATCAAATAGGATGCGTTTCTTTGAGTTAAATAAACGCTAACAAAGTGCTCAACGGTTATTCATTCAGCGCGCACCGCTAAAGCAGAATGCAGGACTAATAATAACGATGGTTAATTTGGGACTTTAATATTACATAACATGAGAACACTATTTTATTAAATGGTTGTGAATTCATTGGGTTTAGTTGCCGTTTTCAGTGCGTTGTTCCAGCACGTAAACAGTCACACATTCTGACAAGCACGCATCTGCGGCGGCGTTGGTGACGCATTGTATTTGTCGTTATATTTATATATTAAATAATTAATTTAATTTATCAATCACAAAACATTTTACAATCCTACTAACCCTTTATTTAGATTAAAAACCATTATTATTAATTTGGTGAGGAACATAGCTTTTTGAGCATCATTTGCAGACCCTAATGCTGTTTGCCATTAATGCTAATGATTAATCGATTAATTGATCGTCAATTTAAACGACGATCGATCATGGGAATTTGTGAAAATTGACATCCCTAGTACACACCCATGTGCAAATTCATTATTTTTTATCAATTTTTTGTATTGCAGAAATGACGGAACCTACTGGTTGTCAAAAATATTCTCAAATCTCACACCAACTACACCATAAAAAGTTTACATCTCGGTGAGGGGATTTTTTATTTTTTTTTACCTGGATAGGGTGGTCCGGCAGGGTGTCCTGGCACAACCAGGCTGTTGGTCGGAGGAGGCAGTGTAGCGGGGTTGGCGAACATGGCCGGATGGCTGGAGATGTGAGAGGGCGAGTGAAGGGAGTAGTGAGAGGAAGGCAGACCGGCTATGGAGAGAGGAAGTGGAGGAGCAGGAGACGGGAGGCCGCGGAGGTGATGAGGGGAGTGAGACAGGTGGTGTTTGGGAGGAAGATTGGAAGGGTTGTTGCTGTGATTACAAAGGAAAGACAGGATATAAGAAACAATATTCATATTAGGACAGTTTATGAACTTAAAGCTGTCATGAAGTTCAAATATAACTGTCGAATTTTACAAAATAAAATTAGATTTTTTTGACAGGAAAATGTACCATTTAATTACATATATACATATATTTATATATGTCATGGTCAGAATTACTGGCACCCTTGGCAAATATGATCAAATATGGCTGTGGAAATAAATCTGCATGGTGTATCCTTTTGTTACCTTCCATTGAATTAAAACAATTTAAAAAGTGGGAACTGAAATCACATTATGAAATCAATGATTTTCTCAAAAACACATTGGCCACAATTATTGGCACCCCTAGAAAATCTTCTGAGTAAAATATATCTGAAGTATATTCCCATTCATATAATATTTTTTGAAAACCAGGGACTAGGTGACTAGGAACATGAAATTGATTGTTGAGCTTCACAAAAAAAAAAAAAAAATTAACAAAATAGCTAAAGCATTGAAAATTCCCACTTCCACCATCAGGGCAATATTTAAGTTCTAATCAATTAAAGATATTACAAATCTACCTGGAAGAGGACACGTGTCTATATTGTCTTAATGCTCAGCGAGGAGGATAGTTTGAGTAAAGGTATTATAAAAAAAATGACTAACCTGATGTCGTGAAGACTGCTGTAAGGCGAAGGATGATGATGATGACTGATGATTGGCCGGCTGTGGTGTGACGGGGGTGGGAGTCTGTGCTCCAGTGAATGTGATTGGTTCCTCAGGAGGGGAGGGGTGGGGATATGGGGCGCAGATTCCTTCTTGATACTGAGAGGGTTTGGGGAGATAGGGTGCGGTCTAGGCGGGGGGGCTGCCGCCGCAGCAGGGGCAGGAGACCCCGTAGGGGGCGACGCAGGAGTCGGACTTGAGATCGGCGGGACAAACGAAACGTCGTTACTCTGTTCCTGGCTACGCTGAAGGCCAGACACTTTGGTCGAGCTGGAAGTTTTGGACCCGAGATTCTCATTCGTTGGCGTAACTAGAAAGGAAAGAAAGACAAAACAGAGATCATTATTTATTTAATAGTCACTATATTTCATTCGGATGTCAAATGCAGTTTAGATGCTTTAATTGATGTAGCTGGGGTAAAGAGTGTAGTCTTCAACTGTAAAGGTTCATTCACACCAAGAGCGATAACTATTATTAAGATAGCTATAACTATATCAGCATCCATATAAACACATCTACCGTTCTGTTAATTAGAAGTACACATTGCAGTTATGTTGTCTGCCGCTTTAAATGCTTAAGCTATTTAAAGGGTAGGGCAGGATAGATTCTAATTGGCTGTCAATGTTTTTATTAGGGCTGTCAAACGATTAAAATATTTAATCGCGATTAATCACATTAATGTCATAGTTAACTCGCGATTAATCGCAATTATTTTTTATCTATTCTAAATGTCTCTTGATTTTCTTTTTGTCCCATTATTTTTTCTCATTTTAATGCTCTCAACATGGAAAAGTGGATCGGCTTGTTTTGTGCAAATGTTTTTTATTGAAAACAACATTGACATATACTGTGTTCAATTTCACACTAACATTCTCACTTGGAGCAAATAATCTCTCAATGTAACACTGTCCATTAATAAAAGGGTGAAAGAAATACTGACGAGGTCCTGATATTGACGAAGGGGCGGAGAATTCGCATCAGCTGTGTGTGTGTTTGTGTGTGTGTGTGCGTGCTTGGCCATCAAGTGGTATTTCAGACTGGACGCGCTGCGATGATGATAGCTCAGTTCACAACGACAAAACACACAGATCACTTTGGTCTTGTCAATGGAACCATTTGGCAACTTTTTAAAAGTAAACTTTCCATTCAGAATCTTATTGGCATCCATTTCGGCGTCTCACGCTCGCCATCCACTCAAAGCGTAACGTTAGCCAACTATTACTAGACAACTATCAACATTTTTAAATGCATATTTCTGCAAAAACTTAATTCTAAACTAGCACACAGTAGATTACCGTAAAGTTAACACACAAAACAAGTGTGTGCGGCGCGCCTGTTGTTTTGTTTCTGGTCTAAGTTAGCTAGATCCGCTTGCGCTCTGGTCGACGAAGCAACACAACATCCTCGCGTGGCGCAAGCCATTGAAATGAATGGGTTTCATAGCGCAGCGCCGCGCATGCCGCGTCCTGTTGTAACAGCATGTGAAAAAAAACGACAAAGTTTGCTAGGCCAAAAAGGCCGTTAATCGCGCGATAAAAAAAATTGACGCCGTTAAAATGAGTTTGCGTCAACTCCGTTAATAACGCGTTTAACTGACAGCCCTAGTTTTTATTGTTCATCATCTGGGAAAAAAAATCCTCTGTGAGGTTATCATTATAGTTGTGGTAAAGAACTTCCAAAATTTCATAGAATTAGAACGATTATTTAAACTTTATAGTTATTGTCTTTGGTGTGAATGGGCCTTGATGCTGCCTTTATTGACAGTATTTTGAAACAAATCACAAACCACACTCAATACAAAACACCCCTTCAAAGCAACCGATAATTTGAGCCATACTGAGTGGATTTTGTCCACACCAGAGGACAGGGAAAGCACCACAGGGTTGTGTTTTTTTGTGTGGCTCAGGTGCATGCAAGCATCTCAAATCAAATGTACATGCAGTTTGGCACAGCTGAAGACATGTAACCTATAGCGTGGGATTGGTTTGCCAATCCATCCATTAGTTTGCAGCAGGGTGAACAGAATCCAGCTGCGATGCCTTCTCTGCTCACTGTGCATAATGCTGGCATACACCATGACACCAAATACATCCACATCTGTCTGACTGTCTTCCTCTCTGTGCCTCATCTCTCTCATCTCCCCTTTATCGTTTTATCCCAGGTTCCTTTTCTTTCTGTATTTCTTTCTCTCTCCATGGGTTTTATGAAGTGTTTAATCAGGTCATTTTCATGCTTGACTATAATCAGATGATCCAATTTTCTGCAAGCAATCCAGTCAGAATGAATAAATCAGAGCTAATTAAAGTTAAATGCCGTTCCCATTCATAGATTTACAGAGCACACAGTCTGCCATGAAATAATTATGTTTCAATTGTGCTGTGAAAAGGGATCATGCACCCTTTATACTGGCCTTTCAGAGTCCAGCTCACTCTCTCTTTTTCACAAGATATTTCCAGGGATTTCAGTAACACTGTCACAGTCTTTGTACAGAGGAACTTCTGCTTTTGCTCAGTTAATCGGAGTGCAGTGCAAAAAATAAGCTTTTACATTAAGCATTCTACCGACTATAATGTTTCAAAATGTAAAAGCGGCAACACTTTATTTTGATGGTCCCCTTTGAACATTCTGTTGACTTCAAGTAACTTTGCAACTACATGTCAACTAACTCTCATTAGAGTATTAGTAGACTGTCTGCTTAATATCTGCCAACTCTTTATTGTAATGGTCCCCTTTGAACATTCTGTTGACTTCAAGTAACTTTGCAACTACATGTCAACTAACTCTCATTAGAGTATTAGTAGACTGTCTGCTTAATATCTGCCAACTCTTTATTGTAATGGTCCTCCAACAAACATTCTACTGACTATTCTATTCTAAGTAACTTATAAGCAACTACATGTCACCTTATTCTAACCCTAACAGTCTACGTATACTCCACTAACACTCTAATGAGAGTTAGTTGACATGTAGGTGCAACGTTACTTGTAGTCAACAGAAAGTGTTAAAGGGACCATCAAAATAAAGTGAAACTGTAAAAAAATTGTAAAATAATCAAGGGGTTAGAAAAGGAAGGTTCACCATAAAATCATCTATAAATATCCAAATTCAATACAACAGCTAGTGTACATGCATATATAAATATAATATTTATACATTTATATCAGCCATCACTAATCTGAATAAATGTTTTACATAAAATATTATAGAATTTGAATATATGCCAATTATTGCATATTGATCTCGACACTGAAAAAAGTGTTGGCTTATTGACCAGAACCTAGATGTCGGTGCATTACTAGAGCAAACACCTGTTTCAACAAACACATATGCCTATTTTACTGGCATTAGTGCTAGAAAAGAACAAGAAAGAAAAGATGGAGAGGTAGAGAGTAATTTAAGACAATATCTTCCCCAGGCCACTAATTAGCCCATTTAATGCAGTCCTCACTCATAACAGCTTAGTGCAACCTCAAACAAAGACTCTGAAAGCTTGCAGCACACATACTCTCTCCCAGGCCATTAAAACCTCAGACCGGCGTTCCTAATGGAATATCTGAGATGAATTAACATACCACTTAATCATTAATGGCCACCAATAATTGAGGGATAAAAACGCTAGCTTGAGTTCTTGACATATTTCTCCCCTGCCGCATGTGACGCTCTTCATAAATGAGCCCAAGTCTACAAACAGAACATTTTCTTCGAAGGAAAATTGTCCTTTTAAGTGTGTAGGTGGTGGAGCTTGTGGGTTGGCTTTTGAAGTTTTTTTGGGAATGGTAGTGGTTAGGATTTGTAGGGCAGAGCCTCGTACAAGATTAGCGCAAAAGGAGAACTTCTACCCAATCGCTTGGAAAGGTCTAAACAGAGGCACTCATGGATAACCCTGTCTTGCTGCCTTTTCCTACAAAGCAGAGAAGAAATAAGTTGCCCGTCGGTGACGTTGCCTTGGAAACCAGTCTCGGAGGCACGTTCATACAGTGAAAGCGGACAGTGGTAGTCAGGCTCCTCAGCTAGCAGTTCGTGGCACTTTAGGCACAATGGGCCCTGCGCTTTCTCTTAATGATGATTCTAATGGGTCATAATGGCAGCCAGCAGGCAGGACAAGACATACAAGCTTGGCTTCTTTCTCATTAAAAAAGTGCCCTGTGAATGTCTCTGCTCGTCTGGATGCCTGCTGTATGTAATGAAGAGGCTTCTTCCCAGTCTAGAATGTGGCCGTAATCATTTCGCAGAAAATATGACACAATGTCATTCGAAACGAGCCATTGTGATGTCATGCTTCTGGCAGTGGCTGTGCGTGTCACCTGTGAAATTCTTCTCAATTTTTGGTTGTGGTAAATTGTTAATTTGTCAACCTCACTGTAGACACATCAGAATATGGACAGGGCAAGTTGCCACATTAAAGATGTATGGCTTTCAATTTTCTCAATACATTCCATATTGTGACTGTTGGCCCTGAAATTCTTCCTTAGGATTCTTTTAATGAGACGACGGTGCCAAATAAACTTGTAACTCCTTTAACTTTTGTTTTTGACAACTGACAGGCCTCAAGGCAGAAATATTTCCCTGAGACAAACAAGACCTCATTATCTAACACCAAGGTCAGTGTTGTGAGTGTGCCCGCTAACAACAAAACCATACAACACACCAACTTCAGTGTAAATGGAGTAGATTTTTTACAGCTTACCCCTGCAAACTTGGCCAGGATGATGCTAGGGGCTTGGATTATTGCTTGCTAGGTGTTCTAGGAGTAGTTTCAGTGTATTGGCATTACTAGGGAGCTGCTAGGTGGTTACTAGCTATTTACTTACTAGCCAGAGTAGCATTCTATACATTTGTTCACCCATTTTATCCTCCACCAGGCAAAAATGTCATTCAGATTGCAAAGAACAGTAAGAAAAGTAAGAGTACACTTATATCTAACAAGTGTTTGATCATTTATGTCCATAGCACAAATGGTGCAGAAAAATGAATAAATAATAAGTAAATGAGTATATATAAATAAATATTATAAATTAATAATAATAACTATTTTTTGTCAAAAAAAAACATATGCACTACAATAGCACAGTGCAGCAACATAAATATAAAACAAAACCAATTATATATAATTATAATAGAATAATAATAATGATAATACATAGGGTTAGGAGTTTGTTCAAATATAACAATTTACATTATTTAACAAGCACTCAAATTCTTGCCATGACATTTTATGCCATACAGTTCTCTCAAGCCTCGAACAGAACAGCGTTTTCAATCTGTATAATGAAACAGGCAACAACAGAGACCCTTAAGACTGAGTGAAATCACAGTAGAGCGATTAGACACACAGACAAGAGCGCCCTCAGGAACACCCACAGATTTGTAGAGGTCAGAGGTCGCATTCTGAGAAGAGAGTGACACTCCCTTGGGATGTGTTGGCATCCCTGTTCACCAGATGACACTTCAGCAGACTATTGATCTATCCTCTCCCCCTGCTGCTTCTCTCATGGTACGATCCCTCAAGGGACTCTGGGCTCAACACGTGCCTACTGCGGTAGGAACCACCACCGGTGTTAGTAGGGGTGTGTGTTCTCATGACGGATGGTTCTAGCAGAAGCAGGGTGACCCCAGCATCGCCCCACAGCTGTCCCACTAAGATATCCTTGACCTTTGAACTCATTTCAGGCTCAGACAGCCGTCTTGGAACATCTGGAGAGCTGCCGTACTCTACCCATTATACACACACACACACACCGACATGATGAAAGTGCAGACAGATGGCTTTAGCTACCAGAGGAAATTATTTCTAGTGTTCTGAAAAAGAGTCTTACAGTCACTTTTCTAATCTACATATAGTAGGCACTTGAGTAGCTAATAGCAAGTAAATACTTAAAGTAAAACATTTATTTGATAATTTATATCTATATTGTCAAGAGCTTATAATTATATGAGGTAGCAAATAGGATCCAATTTGAATTTGAATGTACACTCTAAAACGTCACAATATAAATAAAATAATAAAAACGTCACGATAAAATATGGCACAATGTACTGTTAAATTGAAGGGATTTTCCGTATTGTTTTTTTCCATAGGCGTTTTCCCGATATTTTGAATTACCCATTGTATTGCATTGTGTTTTAGGATCGAAGGAAATGTCCATAAACTTGATGAAACATGTTTTTCCTAAAGATTCTTTTTTTACAGTGTAGGGAAGAAGAATTCAAATAAATCAACATTTAAACAAACATATAATTATGATATTTAACACTAAAGTAAAATTTGTATCTCGGCTAGACAAAGCCTTTGTTTGAAAGTTCTGAACAATATTTGTAAAAAGTTTTGAACAATCTTTTTCAAGGTTTATAGGTCTTATGAAGAGAGAACAATAGAACACCAAATAAATAAACAGAACGGTATAGAATGATAAAACAACAGATATAACAATAGATAGATAGAACAATAGATGGATAGATAGATTGACAGAAGAAAGATAAAGATAAGACAGATAAAGTGACAGACACTGAAAATAAACACTCTTCTGCAGCTTGAGGGATTGTGGTTAATTTTAGCACAATAATAATTCATGGTTGCATACTATTAAAATACAAAGCATCAAGACATTATCAGGGCACACTAATCCTAATGTTGCATAGCATACTATGATTTGGGATGCAGCCTGTGTCTATTTCCAGACTATTAAGCCCCCCCACCCTTTACAACAATATTTTCAACCGTCTCCTGTTGCACATGCAAATGAGAGATTGTGGATTTACGTCTTAGTCTGTCTCTGTTTTATATGTAATAAAAACAGCTCATATGCAAACAGGGTCTTAAGATAAGGCAGCAGGGGATGCAAATTCTCCCAAATGACCAGGGGCCAATGATGCTTATTGCAAATACTCACACACCACACTGCCTTCTGCTGCGAGAACTCAAGCCTAACGCTACACATTCTGTGCTCATTTCCCTTGCAAACGCTGTGGTATATCTCTCCATCATCACTGTGTGCCAAACAACAAACATTAATACTCATGCACAAAGACAGATATAAAACCACAAGTAACAAACTAAAAACTGCCTCCAGCTGATGAAGTCAACAAACAGAATAAGACAAGAATTTATCTCGCGAGCAGGTGCTGCATGGAAAGCTGTCATCTTTTCACAGATTAGCTGCATCCAGACAGGAAATTCTCTCCTCTTTACCAGTCAAATCCATTGGGATCTGCATTTCATTGTGCCAACAAAGAACAGAGAATGCCAAAACATCTAAATCGCAACTGGGTGGGTTCCTCTAGCTGATGAAAGAGATTTTGGCTTCAGAAATGTTGATTATAAACCGGAATACTGTCTCACAGCTGTCAAAATGTGATCAATTAATTATAAATTAAGGCATTAAAATAAATTAAGGCACTTTAATATTTATTTTTAGTATTCAATGGGTTTTAATAAAAAAAAAAAAAAACATCTACAGTATACATTAGAATAGTTTGATGTAGGGCTGGGCGATATGGACCAAAAGTCATATCCCGATATATTTAGGATGAATATCGATATACGATATATATCCTGATATTTTTTCCTCAAAGTGAGAGCAAATGTTCAGTCAAAGTCAAAGCCAAATATGACGTCACAAGTAGCCTAGTTTTATTGAAAGTTGAAACTGGCTATTTCAGTGAACAGGTGCAAAATCAAATGAATAATAGACAGGTTTCTTCACCTGGTTCATAATTAAATGGTCAGCTGTTCAAATAACAATAAAATGTAAACATAAATACTGTATAGCAACAGGAGTACCTTTTTTTAAATCAAAGCTCCATAAGGTGGTTGCGGGAAAATTAAGTTTGCAGTGAGCTTTGTTTCGGGGCTGGAGCTTTTTCGCAGTGTTTCCTCTAGGATTTTTTTTCCCAGCTGTGGTGGCAGTGATAGTCCCATGGGCCACGCCCCCTTGCCCCTAACCTTGCCTAAGTATTATAATATGAAAGGCTCCAATAAGAGCGGCAAAGCGATTATGTGCATCCCGTGCGCAAAATGATGCACTCGAAGCAACGCGCAGTCACAGCGTGCAGCGCTTCACATTTGCACAAAGTGAAATATTATATCTATGCAACAGTTTATTGAGCCTTTTCTTTTAACAGTTTTAAATTTCAGTTACAGTGCGCATGAAGAACAATTCACAGCGCTCTCTACTCCAGTGCTGCAATCTAACAGACACCCGGGAGAAAGGAATATGATTTAGAAAGCGCAGTAAACTCCAGTAAGATAGTAATTTTATGCAAACCATAGACATTTATCTACAAATAAAGTACAATCATGGGAACATTGATCTTGAAGAGAGTGTCATCGTGTTACTGTCGTAACCGAACGCAACGCGCTATTTGAATGCTGAATCAATGGAGAATGACTGAGGAGAGATGAGTTTTCATTAACTTTAACTTAACGACTTAAATATTAATTTTTACCTCACATTATGCAATCGAATGACTTTAGAAGTCTTGGAATATAGTGCACAAAAACTTTATGGTGCTTTACAATATTTGTATGCCTTTAGTGGGGCTTAACAATAACACAATAGTGTGCATAATATCGGACTTTACTGAGAAGCTGCAGCCGTGGCGGGATGCTGTTTGGTGTGGCGGACCACCACGGTAGAATGAATGTAGCGGAAACACTGTTTCGGGTTGTCGATGGCTTGCGGCTGGGGCTTCTGCAGCGCGCAGTTTCATGCGCGGGGAGCAGTGCAGATGGCTCCGGGTCAGCAGCTTGCTTGGAGCAAGGATCACAGCGCATATTTGCAACCGTATCGATATATGCGATATGGTCTAATTCCATATCGCATTTAAAAATATATCGATATATTTTTTATATCGATATATCGCCCAGCCCTAGTTTGATGCCTGATTTCCAATGGTATTTCTGTGTAATGGTATAGAATTTATATAACGAAACAATCACACACACACACACACACACAGACACAAGCGTTTCAAGACATTTTAAGGGCCAATGACAGCTGGTGCAAAGACATTGGTACGCTATTTCCATCTCTGTTCGGGACAGGGCAAGGTGGCACCAGAGCGCTCTGGGTGTTAAGCTGCAACATGTTGGCTGGTGAAGCCACACAGAAAATCTGTGAGCACCTACTGTTCATTTCAGAGATCTGGAAGCTTTCCGTGCCCTCCATGAACCACTGCTTCCCCATGCTGAGAACAGACTTACACTGTGCCCATATGGCTCAGACGGCATATGCCATCCTGTTCCATGCCATGCGTGATTACTGACGGACAGAACGAAGACTGAGGGGGAAAATGCGTAAGAAACAAAATGATTTACTTCTTTTTATTGGCCCTGAGTTGCATAGTTATCAGAAAGGACATTTTGTTAATAAAAACTTTACTATGAAAATTCTGTCATGATTTATACTCATGTTGTTCTAAACATGTATGTTCATCATGTAAAATCAGAAACTCCGAAGACAGTGCTGGTCACTATTTTCAATGCAGTTGCAATGAATAGGGACTTTTAAGCTTCATAAAGGACATAACGGCACCATAAAAGCGGGGTATTAGTTCTCTTCTGAAACCACACAATAGCTTTGTGTAAAAAACAACCTTAAAACGGTTATTTATTGAAAATCTTGTCAACCACCCTTAGCTCTCCTTAACATGGCGATGGGAGAACTAGTGATTTGTGACTAAATCATTTTGAGTTAAATTAATCGATTAACTAAATCAGTCTAAATGATTAATTAATGATTCAAACTGACTACTTTAAATGTGCACAAATAATGCGATTATTTCTAATAATCAGAGTAAGGTCTTAATCGCAGTAAGATGTTTACATGACACGAGCAGAGGTCTTCACTACAGTTTACATGCAATTTTGATTATTCTGATTATTCGCTATTAAGTAAGGTTATACCACACTCAGATAGGAATACAGTATGCATGTTACCGGCCATTGTTTTAATCTACTCGCATCAAATTCATAAAGCATTTTTATGGACATACTGGATATTTTTCGGCACCGTGATGAACATCGCATGATGAATATGCTTACATGCCTGTTTATTGCGATTTAAATCGTGTACGCCACATAGTTTAGTGTAATTATGGTTACTACGATTATGAGCTTAATCGCATTAGTTTAATCGAAGTATTGTGTTTACATGAGGTAAAGTTTAATCGCAATATTGCCAAAATCCCATTATAATCGCATTATGAGGGCGCATGTAAACACACTCACTGTTAAAGAAGATTATCAATGAACAAGAACCTGAACTGCTTTGCATCCCTTTTTAAAGTGCCAGTCCTTGTTCATTATAGCTGAAAAAGAGCATGTAACACTGTCTTCATATTTTCTCCTTTCTGCTCTGCGGAAGAAAGTCATAATGGAAATGGATGAAATTACTGGATGAAAAAACCCTACTCTTTTAACGGTACGCAGCACTTCTGAAACATTCATTTTTACGACGGCGATAAAAATACAAGCTCTTCTCTAATCTATCTGTGCCTCTGATGTGGGCTGGGCATTTCCAAATGTCCCAGATTGTTTGTGTGGTACCACGTTGTGCCCAAACGGCTCATCATTTCATTAATTAGCTTGAGCTGCACGGTTGGCAAACGCGGCAGGCACGGCGGCAGCTGTCTGGATTGATTAGAGAAGAGGACCCAGCGCTGCAATTATCTAGATGACTGCAGACAATGGCTGTCTGCTCTAATAAAGATTCGTCTTACGGCTCAGAAGGGTGTTGGAATCAGCGGAGACTCAGTCGTATGCAGGCCAATACAAAAGACACATCTCGATTCCTCGGTCTTTGACATTTGGAGTAAAAGCCAACATATTGGAACCACCTAGAAATGGCCAAATATCAAGTCTTTCAGCTAAAGAAGTCAGACCATTGCTTAGGTTCTTATTAGATTAACCTCACTATAGGGTTTGGATTAGTGATTTATTAGATAGTGATTTTGGCCATTTTGAGTTTATTGGGATTGACAGATTAACTGAAGTGGTCATTTTGATAACAAATATGAGATTCATTGTGCAGTGTCGATTTAGTGATTATAAAATAACTTTGCCTTCTTTCTAAGCTATATATAATCCATTCAGAATTTGAATAAAATCAAACAGCTAATAATGTGTTGCTAATGTTACACAGACCATGTTTCCGTTCGCCACCTCAGAGTCAGACAGCTGTCTTCTAAAAATCAGCATCCTTAGAAATAATGATATGAAAAGCTTGCCCCGCACATTGACGGGATTGGTTACAAGTTTGTGACAGTAGGAGAGAGCGGTGGTTTGAAGTTATTGAGACTGTATTTAGTGCAGTTTTAAGGAGAAAATACTCCGCAATGGTACTGACTGACAGACATATAAACATTAAAAACTTGATTTTCACCACAGGGGATATCATTCAAGTTGTGAGAAGAGCACAAGAACGGATGACTCTGACAAGAAGAGCAGCCGTCATTAAAGAACATTCTGGAATGGCAACCCATTCTCTCTCTGGTTCTCCGGCTCTGGTTTCCTTCCAGCCGAC